>JAANDH010000380.1:1464-14633 GCA_011799765.1 Nymphaea thermarum
TACCTTACATGTGTAGTATATGTTATTCTGTATAAGTTATAACATATACAATATATACCTTACATGTGTAGTATATGTTATATATAACACATATTCTGTGTAAGTTATAACATATACAATATATATCTTACATGTGTAGTATATGTTATACATACCACATGTGTAGTATATGTTATACATAACACATATATTCTGTATAAGTTATAACATATACAATATATACCTTACATGTGTTGTATATGTTATACATAACATATATATTCTGTATATGTTATAACATATACAATATATACCTTACATGTGTAGTATATTCTGTATAAGTTATAACATATACATTATATACCTTACATGAGGTATATATTGTAGTATATGTTATACATAACACATATATTTTGTATAAGTTATAACATATACAATATATACCTTACATGTATATTGTAAGTTATACACAATACATGTGGTATATATTGTATATGTTATAACTTATACAGAATATATGTGTTATGTATAATATATACTACACATGTAAGGTATATATTGTATATGTTATTTGATAGAAATGAATCTGAAAATCAACACATAAAGGCAAGTGTTGAATACAAAGTTTTCTCAAACCCTTTTTCTTTTGGATCTACTATCAAACTTGATGGAACCAACTATGATGTATGGGCTAGAACCTTCATGTCATCGGTCGTTGGACATGGAAAGAAATATATATTAGAAGAAGATGAACCAGTTAAAAAAACTGGTAAATACGCACGGTGGGAGGAAGAAAACAACATTATCATTGCTTTCAGAAAATCGCATAATGGTGTATACTTGAATGGAATTCAAATTTAATTGCTTCATGTTAGCAGGGTTGTGTTAGATTATTGCCTAATGGGATTGAATGAAGTTTTCTTGGCTTTCAGAAAATAGCAAGAAGTAACTTTTTCCTTCATTTTTCTGAAATGTATGTTTGGTTAGTTGCAATAGTTCATTAAATTTGAGTGCTCAATCCGGTAGTTATTTTCTTGGCATGTTTTAATGATGGAACATATATTGCATATAATCGTACGTGGCATAAATAAAAAGGGGCTGAATGAGAAGGGAAAAGCAACTTAGCTATTCCTTTATGTAAAGAATGCTGGATTATGTAAAGTTGAGCTACTCGTTCTTAGATTTTTAAGTTGAAAATATGCTTGGGAATCTTGCTAATTTGAAAATTTTGGACGTTCGAAAATAGCTTTAAAGATTACTTGTGTGTGCTTCAAAACACATTACCTAGAGCCATTTATGTTGTTTGGAAGATGCTTGAGCGTTGCAAATGTGATGCTGAGATAGAGAGATGTTTCATCATCATTTAGCATTAAGAACGATAATCAAATGGGATAGATATATTTTCATCTTAACAGGTTACCGGAACATGTATATTCTTGAGACGTTACCAGCTGCCTAGCTGGTACTTTGTAGTTATTGATATGGTTGAACTGTTAAATTTTCATTATTAGGTTAAAAGATTGGTAGGTGCAGGCATCATCCTATATTCTATAACCACTTTTTTTTTTCTTAGGGTAAATTTCGTTTTGCCGCAAAGCACAAATTTGGAATGGTAATGTTTTTCATAAGATGGAAACAACAAGAGCAGCCTTGACTCTTTTTTTTTCTTATATGAATACTGGATAAGAGGCGGATGGATATGATGTGAAAATGGTGGTTGCCTCTTCTTCATGGTGATTGAACCCCCAAACTCATTTGCGTGGTTCTGCCGGTTCACAATTTTGTCAATTTCCCCCAAAGGTTTGGGGGCTTCTCATGGAAGTAGTGCGGGGATCACTATTGGTTATCTTTCACTAAGGGACATCTAATCCAATTGCTCTCAAGCTATTTTGATATAAGCTTCCCTAGATTTGAAATTATTAGACCTTCCTTTCTGGTCTTGAGTTAAATCATTTTTCAACGCAAGAGTAAAATGATGATTTCAATTGTTGACCTTTTACTTCAGATCTCTAATTCGATGAACTGTGATTTTGGTATGGATGTTTTGTCACATCAATAACAATATGCTACATTAGATTAAATGATCTAAAATTTGAAATAATAAAAATACCCCTTGAGGGTCCGACTCTTTTTCCAGATTTTAGTACAAAAAGGTACCATGGTGAACTAAATTTTTTCTATGAAATGTCTAATTTTCTTACATGAGGTAGCATTTGAAATGCTGAAATTCCACTCCACTATGATTCAAATTGAAAAAGAAAATCCTTCCACAACAACCGCAAAACTAGAATGCCGCTTTCCCTACTGAATTTGTCATCAAAATGCCATAATCAAAGTCCCATGCCGAAAGGTGCAACTTTACTGTCATTTTTTTTTAACTGTTGGGAGGAGCCTGTGGTCAAATGTCTGCTTCTTCCTATCTAATTCTCCTTCTAGGGGCACACCCCAAAGTCTCTGAAGCCCCACGAGCACTCTTCAACTTCATCGTCTATCCTGGCCTGCTTCAGAGTCCCTTCTATTGCAGCAATGAAGGCAAAATCAAGTGATTTCAAGGGAACACAAGCTTCTCGCCTAGCAAATCTCTAGCTAGCGATGCCATCGGATGAAAGCTGGAGCCGGTTTGCTTGCGAAGTTGTAGTCCTCCCTAGGTACCTCCCAGTCCACTTTTATGCTTACCTTTCTGTCTTCCTGTAGTCATAGGTTCCCAGAACTCACTACAGTAGAGTGGTGCGTCAGTGACATTACTTCATTGGCATGAATGAAGGAGCGTTGTATGAACCCCGACCAATGGCATGGATCGCAACTGACGCATATGACAATATGTTGGACTTTGGGTCTGGGTCTGGGTCCACCCGTGATAGGCAGGGTCCAAACCATGTGCCAAGTGCGGTAATGCATGCAAGAATGGCAGTCGTCGTTTTCTCCATTATCGGAAACGTGAATATTGATGAGGAAAATGGAAGAGCGTGCGGTGATGATGGCAGGCAACCAATGTCTATGAAAATATATCCATGTTAAGAGCAAAAGGGAAGAGGTTAGTTGATTGCTGGTAGATTGCGATTAGGATTGTGGATGTTGGCATTCTCCAGACTTTGACTGTGTCGTCCCTGTGAAGGCTTGGAAGTTGGCTTCATCTGCTGCATTTCTGAGGTAACCAAACCGATCTATGGTTAGACAGAGATAGTATCTTGTAATAATCCATTACTGGTATCAGAGCCATGAGATCAACTCATGATCTCGTGGGAATTTGTTTTTCTGAAATTGATAATTTGTTAGCATGTTGTTAGTATGATGTATGTTTTATTTGGTGAAGATGATAAGGTAACATTTTGTGAATCTTAAATGTCATGTATGAAATGGTGACATTATGTACAAATTTCTAATCCCCTTGATTGGATCAAGATGAGGTCTTGCATTATAGAAATTAAAGACCAACATGATTTCCAAAAATCATGTAGACCTGGTAGCAAGATTTGAGGGCTCAAATCATCTTAGTGGGATTAAGAGGAACATCTTTTGAGAACTAGAGTCAATTATGTGGATAGAATTGGACTTTTAGTGATCTACACGATAATGAAAGTTTCTTTCAATGATTGCATTCACTCATTGAACATGAGTTGATCTGTCGTAATACATGAGACATACTACATATGTTGCACTGATAAATAAGTCGACCAAAATGGAAGATGAAAAATTTTCCCTGCTTCTTCGTTGTGTGAGTCTCAATAAATACATGATATAAAAATCATGTAGCTACTTCGATTGCTCTTATGGACTCTTGGCTATGCTCATTAGTGTTGTTACTTTAGTATGTAGCCTAAGGCCGTGAGAGATTCAGCTTAATGGAATGTATTTAGGAAAGCAGTTGATTCAAAATTTGTTGAATATACGTAGGATAGGAAGATCAATTTATCACTACACTAGTGCTCGTATTTACTTCAGGCAAAGTTGAAACACCAAAAGGAGAGGCCTGATTCAATAGTAAATATAAAGCACAGTATGAGGTCTCAGTCTTAACACGTTTAACATCATAAAGTGCTGGGGGAGGAATTTTTTATCTAGGGCACTGTGTACTCTAACCGATGCACGGTTGGACAAGTTTACTATACTCACGGGGTATGTTGGGGTTTGGGTCTGCCCGTGATAGGCAGGGTCCAAACCATGTGCTAAGTGCGGTAATGCACCCAAGAATCGTATTTCCATGGGTTGGTAGTAACGGAATGGTTTCATTATCTAAAATGAAGAACATTTCCGACCAAAGGATCAATCCAATAATACCACTCCCTGGTAAATAGCACAAGACTTCTTCGTGAATCTCCGCTATTTGAATATTAAACATCATAACCACGAATAGGAATGAAGCGGCAATAGCTCCTATATGAACTACTGGGGAGATCAATGGAGAAGTCGAGACCAAACAACAGAAGTAAACTGGAAGTGTTGCAAAACATTGGGATCTGTTTTCTCCATTATTTGGAACGTAAATATTGATGAGGAAAATGGAAGAGCGTATGGTGATGATGGCAGGCAACCAATGTCTATGAAAAGATATCCATGTTAAAAGCAAAAGGGAAGAGGTTGGTTGATTGCTGGTACACTGTGATTAGGATTGTATATATTGGCGTTCTCCATGTGCGTCGTCCTTGTCAAGGTTTGGAAGTTGGTCTTCATCCGCTGCTTTGTGGTAATTCAAACTGATCTATGGTTAGACTGAAACACCCCTTTGGCGCCGCGCCACTTTCTTCTCTGTTCGCACGGCCTCAATAGGCAGTTCGAGCGCCTCCCTCTCCTGCTCGCTGGATGGAAGATTTTGAAGAGAGTCATCACCGACTCTCTTGAAGAATCGAGAGGCTCGTAGCCTCTTCCTTCTTAAGTTGGTGAGAGTCTCCATTTGCAAGGTCGGTTGATTAAGGCGGCTGATAAAAAATAATAATAAAAAAGGAAAAAAAAATGTTGAAGTTGGTGGAAAGCTTCATCCACCGACCTCCCTATAAATAGGGATGATGGGCATGTGAGTCAATGGAAATCGTGAGTTGGGCTGAGTCTCCCTTGAGTTAAAATGGGTGTGCTCACTTGGTGAGCTGGTTGAGTGATTTTGGTTGTGAGTTGGGTGTGCTCATTTTATGAGCTGATGAATGTGCTCGTGTATTCACTTCGTGAACTCGAGTGTCAAAGCTTTAAGGGCGTTGGGTGTGTTAGCTCACTGCGTGAGCTGAGGTGAGTTTTTCTGAGCCCTCTTTTGTAAATTCAGTTTCATGAATAAATAGTTTATATGTTAAAGTGTACTCTGTCAAAGTTATTATTGAGAATTATTCTGCACGTCGAGACTCTATTGAATTTTTTCCACATAAATTCGAGTTTGGATCTAAGTCATATCTAGGGCCCACTTACGTTTTCCCAACAAGTGGTATCAGAGCAAGGTTCTGTCTAAGGGCATTTGGGTTTTAGCTCACTACGTGAGCCGAGCACAGGACTAAGATCAACAAGAATACCAAAACCAAATCCCAAGTATGCAGATGCTGATTGTGCCATCATGGAGATCAAACTAGCTTCTTTTGTAGAAGCAAAAGAGATTGAAAAGTGGCATGCAACAATGAAAGATGAAATGAAGGCATTGGAGCATAACAAGACCCGAGAACTCGTATCGAAGGCTTACCAGTGCAAACATTCATCAAGATTGAAGAATATTAAGAGTCATGCGTCGAGAGTCGGTAATGAGGGGGAGATTGAAGAGAGTCATCACCGACCCTCCCACCGACTCTCTTGAAGAATCGAGAGGCTCGTAGCCTCTTCCTTCTTAAGTCAGTGAGAGTCTCCATTTGCAAGGTCAGTTGATTAAGGCGGTTGATAAAAAATAATAATAATAAAGGAAAAAAAATGTTGAAGTCAGTGGAAGCTTCATCCATCGACCTCCCTATAAATAGGGATGATGGGCATGTGAGTCAATGGAAATCGTGAGTTGGGCTGAGTCTCCCTTGAGTTAAAATGGGTGTGCTCACTTGGTGAGCTGGTTGAGTGATTTTGGTTGTGAGTTGCGTGTGCTCATTTTATGAGCTGATGAGTGTGCTCGTGTATTCACTTCGTGAACTTGAGTGTCAAAGCTTTAAGGGCGTTGGGTGTGTTAGCTCACTGCGTGAGCTGAGGTGAGTTTTTCTGAGCCCTCTTTTGTAAATTCAGTTTCATGAATAAATAGTTGATATGTTAAAGTGTACTCTGTCAAAGTTATTATTGAGAATTATTCTGCACATCGAGACTCTACTGAGTTTTTTTCACATAAATTTGAGTTTGGATCTAAGTTATTTTAAGGGTCCACCTTACGTTTTCCCATCAGATTTCTCAGCCAGTATTCTCGCTACTTGGTTAGCCGGCGCCGATGTCTGTAGTAGATGATCATCAGGCATCGGTAGTGGATTCTTTGGATCAATATGCCACTCTTCTCCTGCTACATTTACACTTACTTTCATAATATCATAAGACAATATTTAGATATTATGCTTTCATTAGAATCTATATCCATAAGTAAAATGAGTTTCTTGGCTCACAAGGAGATGCATCTTTGATTGCAGACACCTTGGAGTTTCCTTACGCAGTATTTTATTAGATTGTCCATTAATAAGTTTGTCTGTTTTTAATTTTCTTATTTTTATCAGATTGACCATTAATAAGTTTCCTTGTTCTTATTTGTCCCTTTCATCTCATTTAAACCACGATAGCTTCTTTGTTTCAAGTGTTTCTTCTAGTTGGCTTTTTTGGTGCAAACAAAAAATCACCAGAGATCTGGAGGAAATGCTTGCCATGGAAATGCAGTCCAAACTTCCATCTTGAACCTCGTTCCTAACAAGCTTTCTGTTTAAAAAACGATTTTCATTCATTCTGCATGCAAATGAATAGATCACAATTTATCTTCATTTGTTGTACAAAAAGAGTGCGACGCAATACTTGCTAATTTGCATTTAAAGTGCTCAGCGTGACACATGGGACATGTAACTGGCACTTCTTCCTTGCAACATATATGTCAATTGCTGTTGTCTAAACCACCGGATGTCTTAGTAGGAAATTGTGTCTTACTTATTCTGAATATTCAATCTCAATTGTTGTTTTTATAGATATGAACAATCAATAGCCAAATTTTTGAAAAAGGACTTGACCGCTAAAAAGTTAGAAGAAAAGAACAGCAAAAAAGTAAAATTGCTGAACCTTAGACCGGCAGACAGCACATGCCACACACGTCACCTCCAGTAGTTCGAAAGAGTCTGAATGTGCCTTTAAATAGAAAATTTCCATAATCCACAATTTTTTTGTCTATCATGAGTTCGCTTCTCTTTTGGGCATGACCTTTCAAAGATAAAAAGTAGAGAAAGAATACATATACGGGATAAAAAAAATAGGTCAACGGTTTTCAAAACTATTTTCCTTTTATTAGCAGTAAAATAGTATTTTTAAACATAATTTGCATTTTCCATTGAATATTTTTGAAGCTTAATTCACTATTTAATAATTTGTTAATCTAAGACTAAGGTGCTTTCCATGTTATGGCCTTAATATGAGAAGATATGTTCATCTTCTACCAGAGATGTATTCTCATTCACTTTATCGAAAGTCTGCCATTTAATTATCAAGGGCATTTTTTTGTCCATAATACGTGGACATGTTTAGGGGCCTTTCTCTAGCTGACGGTTATTTATGTATATGTCGAAAGTCGAACCGGTTATTTTGAAATTTAAGTTGGTTCTTTCTCAATCGATGGCCGGGTCGGCGAGCGGACCCGACCGCGGGCGGAAAACTCTCTGCCTTCCAAGAACTGAAAAAATGAAAATCAACTCTCTCCTTATCTCTCGTTTCTATTTTCCGGTTTTGGTCGTAATGGCATGTCCTGCCGGACCCATTGGTTTCGGGTGGCTAGACTGGTGCTTGTCCACCTTCTGACGGGGTCGGCGTATGGATGCGGCGCTAGTAAATGCCGTCTGAAAGTGATACCTCTTTCCGATGAATGATTTTCAGATCGATTGCGTCCGCGGTGGTGAATCAGACATCCAATTCGCGATCAAAAAGGAGGGTTCTGAGACGGATAGAATTTCACCTTCTGCGAAGGATCTCTCCTGAGGAAGTGGGAAAAGAAGGCGGTTTTGTTCGTTGATTGGATGAACAGGATGTCTTCGACCAACGCACAATCTTCAGGGCTGAAGACCTATTTCAAGACTCCGGAAGGTCGTTACAAGCTTCATTACGAGAAGACGCATCCAGCAGGGTTACTTCATTACACCCATGGAAAAGCGGTTGCTCAGGTCAGATGCACGATCAATCCGTCTCTCGCATGCTTTTTTCCTTTAAAGTTCTGGCTCCTCTTCTCGTGTCTCCTTCTCTACATATCTTTGAACATCGTCGATTCCTCTGACCCCGACCGCGCAACATACTGTACTCACATCACCCAACTCAATTGTAGATGTTACTCCCCTCCCTGGCGGCCTCTTCTCTTCTTCTTCTTCTTCTTCTTCTTCTTCTTCTTCTTCTTCTTCTTCTTATTCATCTTCTTTCGCTTTCCCTACTTGTTCTATTTCTCCCGGTTTCACATCTGCTTATGGATGAATTTTTCCTGTATGTCTGTTTCTACAACTCAGGTGACCATTGCTCATCTCAGGGATAAGCCTGCGGCCCCGCAGCCTGCAACATCCTCCAGCCTGACATCCAGCAGCGGCGTAAGGTTGGCAGCCAGGCTTTTAGGTGGTGGAAACGGAAGCCGCGGCTTGGGTTTCGTAGGCGGTAACGGAGCCAGTAAAACTGCTGCTGGGAATAGCAGGATCGGATCTTTGGTAGCTCATGGCGTCCCTGGGACGTCACCTACCGCTCCTGTCTGTTCAAATTACGATGGCAAAGGCACATACCTTATATTCAATGTTGGGGATACTCTTTTTATCAGCGATTACAATTCGCACGACAAGGTGAGTAACATTTTTCCAGCTACTTCAAATCCGAATATTCAATCCAACAATGCAAGCACCACGGTGCAATATTGATACAATATGGTTCATTGTAGGATCCTATTAAAGCCATTCATTTCGGCAATTCTAATCCAATATGCCATGCTTTTGACCCCGAAGCGAAAGACGGCCATGATCTCTTGGTTGGCCTGAACTCTGGAGATGGTAAGGCGTCTATGGTGTCTGTCTATGGGAATTTCAGACTCCATGCGCACTTCTCTTTTATCTAAAGTACTTTTTTGGTTTTCCCTAGTTTATTCAGTTTCTCTGAGGCAACAACTGCAAGACCCTGGCAAGAAGCTTGTTGGCGCACAACATTACAATAAAGATGGTACACTAAATAACAGGTCAGATTTAGTTTATATTTCTCCTTTTCAATCGCTGTCCTTTTGGTTTTGGGACTTCTCTTCTGGATACTTTGTTCCATGCAAATTTCCGACGGTGTCCTGCTCATCCTTGCTTTTGAAACTACTCAAATGTAAACAGGTCGATTTGAATCATATTAGTAAGTTATTCGAGACTGGTTTCCATTCATGTGTCTGTGCCTTACCTAAACCTGAATTCTTGAAACACAAACTGCAACTTAGTTGCACTTCTTATAGCAAGCTTGAAGCAAAGGGATTCTTGATATTCTAGTAAGTGAATGATTATCAAATAAAAGCTCACTGGAAGTGATTCATGAAACTAATTTGGGCTACTGACAACCATCATATTTGAGATCCTCTGAACTATCTGCACAGCAGAATGGAGTCTCAAAATGTTTTCCCAGCTACTTATTCCAGATAGTAGTCATGCATGAAGGAACCTTAGGCCTTCAGGACATTGGTTGCTCATGGGTATGAGTTACACGAACTATATATGTATCTACTTATATATGTATTGTGTGTGTGTATATACATGAAAGTGTATTATATCTTCCACTTTGAGTGCCCTTTGTTTTATGTGGGGGTGTGGCTGTGAGTCTCATAGATTGTTCAAAAAGGTAGGCACACAAATGGAAGAGTGTATGTGTGTGTCTATTTATATGTATGTATTTATATTTATATTTAGAAAGAGAAAGAGAGAGAGAGAGAGAGAGAGAGAGAGAGAGAGAGAGTTTGGTCCCAAAGACGGGTTGCATATTGGTGTGTAGCATTTCCTTAATCTTGCTATGAAATTGATCTTTCTTTGACTCTTCCTCTTCTGTTTTTTTTTTCTATGAATTTTGGATGGGTTTTGATCTAGATTAATTTATGACCAGCCCTTTATGCCTCATCCAAAAAGCTAGTCTAGACCAAGGTGCACTAAGGCAAAGACTAAGAGATAGTGAGCAAGAAGTTTTACCTCGAATGATCTCTTTATACCATAGTCCATAACACAGCCTTCAATTTGGTTGACTTGAACTGGTCGATGCTGCACAAACAGTGGTTTCTTTAAGCTATCTAAAGTCTAAACTCTCTCCAAGCTTGGCTGGTACCTGCGGAGAGGGCTCCCCTATGCTGTAGCATTTCTCCCTCAGCAAATATTCAAAGAAGACAGTGAGAAGCGAGTAGCGACTCTCTTTATACATGCTTGCAAGGGGGAGTATTGATAGCCTTAAGTCACCTCGAGCCTGCATGGGCTGGGTTTGCCAAATGACCAAGAACAAATTGGATGGCAACAAAGCAGATGCACCATTATGCGTATACCCCAAGCCAAGGATGCATGAAAAGCATCAGGAGCACCTTTTGGCTTATTTGGGTTATTTTCAATTTTATTTTTCATTTAGTTTGGTGTTCCTTTTCTCTTCCGACCTTGCCCATGTTGCAGCTTTTACTGGACAATTTTTGGTCGTTCTGGCCTTGACCCATCATTTGGGGGTGACCTTAGATCAAATTTTAAATCTGATTGCTTAGCCCTATTTAACTATGTTTAGGTCCAGTTTTGTCCAAATAAAACCTGTGTTAACCTTGACTATGCTTATTTGCTTAATTGCTATATAATTAGGCCAAAAATATTAATTTGTTCATGCATAACTCCAAAGCAACATTACCATAATTTTGGGATTATTTTCTGTTCTTCCCACAGCAGATGCACTAGTATTACGTGGGTGCCTGAGGGAGATGGTCTCTTTGTTGTTGCTCATGCTGATGGAAACCTGTATGTGTACGACAAGGTAAGTTTCCTGTGCAATCATCAGCTATTTATACCTTGTTGCTTGATAATTGAAAACCAATATTTGATCTTGTTTATCTATTTGTTTTAGAACAAAGACAACACAGGAGATTCTTCCTTCCCTGTGATTAAGGACCAAACACAGTTTTCTGTTGCACATGCAAAATCCAATAAGGTAAGTTTAAGAAGTTGTACTGGGTTCCCATTATCTTTCCTCATTGATGCTTCCGACTTATGAGGCCTCGACGTTAAATGTGTGTTAGCTGTCTTCTGTAGATACTAATATCATTTACCTTTTTTTCTGAATAAATATCATTACTAATATCAATTATAATTGCAATATTTAGTCATAGACCTAATATCATTTACCTTTAGCAGACATAAAAGTGCAAAATCAGCAATAGGCCTCATCAGTCATCACTATGAAAATCAAACTAGGTCTATGACTAAATATTGCAATTATAATTTAAACAGTGGATCTAAAAGGGTTTGGTGAGCTCAAACCAAGCTTATGTAGTATTCAAGCTCAAGTGGGTTAGTATATCAAAGCCTGGTTCAGTGTTTGGCTTCTATTGGCTTTTAAGTTCTCAACAAACTTGAACTTGATACCAACCCTGGCATTGCCACAACCCTATTTGTAGTTGTGTTTTCTAGTTGAAATATTTGTATTTTTTATATGCACATTACAGCTTTCTATTATATAGCTATTTTTTTTTATCGCATGCAACTCTGAAAGACAAGATTTCATCTTTTGTACATTATACTTATCTTTTGATTTTGCTGAATCAATTTTTCAGAATCTTTGGTTACCAATCAGACCCAACCTACCAAATTGAATCTCACCTTTATACCATCCCTTGAGAACGATGACAATCTGATTCATGGGTTATTAGTGTAAGAATCTTGATATGAACACGTCTCTCCGTCTGCAAATCTGAAAATAGAGGAGAAATAGCAAAGAGGGGACGATGGAGAAGATGAGAAACAGTCGGCCTCAATAGAGCAGCCACTGCGATAGATCTTTATTAACTAGCACAACCCTAATTAGGGTACAACCCAACATTTTTCGTTACTTGCATGATGATAAGGTTTCGGCTCCACCTTTTTGGTGATTTCTGTCATAAAGAGCTGGAAATCAAGAGAAAAGTTATTATAGCTCACCCATCTGTCAATAGGATGTCGTACACGTTGTGATGTGCGTGGGGCTGCAGCTGGGACGGATCATCTAGAATACACTTGGCCTGAAAACCGATTATGTATGGGTGGATCACTCGGCTCTGAAGACGAAGGTATGCTGTCCAAGGGAGTACTTGCAGCTGCCTTGGACTCATTAACATCTTGAAAAGTGTGCTCAGGCAACACGTTCGCTCCTTGTTTTAATATTTCAGCATGTAACCAAGTATCATAAACCTCATTTTTGTCTTGGAGCGCCACAAGTGGAGCCTTGGGATCCTGTAACCTGCTTTCATCAAAAACAACATGCCGTGAAATGTGCACACGTCCAGTCTTAGAGTTGTAACACCTATAACCCTTGTAGTTATCTGCATACCCAAGAAATCTACACAAAATAACACGGTCTTGAAATTTGTTTCGTAAGGAAGCATCAATATGCACATAGCATACACATCCAAACACACGCAATTCCTCATAATTTGGCTGGTCTTGCTGTAATAGAAAGAATGGAGATTTTCCATCAAGTAAAGCCAGTGGTAATCGGTTTATAACATGAACAACTGTGTGAAATGCCTCGGTCCATAATGTCATGGGTAAATCAGTGTCATGCATCATACTGAGTGCGCTTTCAACGATGTGTCTATGTTTCCTTTCAGCAATTCCATTTTGCTGAGGTGTGTGTGGACATGAAATTTGTCTAGTGATCTCATTATTTAGCAAGTATTCAGTAAATTCATTGGAAATATATTCACCACCACCATCACATTGAAAATGCACAATATTACTGGAATATTTATTTCGAACCAAGGCATGAAACTGAGTAAACAAGTGGAAAACTTCAGATTTATGTTTTATGAAGTGAATCCAAGTATAACGGGAATATGAATCAATAAAAATGACATAATA
>JAANDH010000380.1:15906-85368 GCA_011799765.1 Nymphaea thermarum
TGAGAAACAGTCGGCCTCAATAGAGCAGCCACTGCGATAGATCTTTATTAACTAGCACAACCCTAATTAGGGTACAACAGAAATGTACAATAAAGAATAAAAAATTACAGGCACGCCACCGGTAAGTGACCTTGGGCGTGTGGACATAAGAATGAATGGATCGGGTCTAAGTAGACCCGATTCCCATACGTTAACAATTAGAAAGCACCCTGGTAGGGGATACTCAATGACAGAATGCAATCAAAGCTATGTAATGGCTTGCACAACCTCCTGTTATTTTTGCTTCAGGAAACCCAGAGATTAAGGATAATCAAGATTATGACAATGGATCATCAGGAAAATGAGATAACAAAATAAATGGTCGCCCATAAGCTGGTTCCCAATGTAAAATGTCCAACAGAATTAATTCACATACAAACTTGGATCTTTAATGCTTTCCTATCCATAGCTATTTAGGAATTTCATGAAGAAGTTATACTAAAATCAGATTTATGAAAAATTTCCAAAAAGGTAAACAATAAATTAAGAAAAAAGAAGTCTACCCTTTTCTTCTTCTTCTTCTTCTTCTCCTCATCTTCTCCCTCTCCTCCCCCTGATTCCACTTAAAATGAAGTGCAGTTGCTGACTCCCATTTTTTTCCCAAGAAACTTATCACCTTTTTAAAATTTTCAAATAGCTTCAGTTCTTTGTCCTCTCCCAATGCACTCTTCTAGAAGAACTAGGTGTTACAGTTCCACCCTCCCAAAAAAGAAAATCTTAAAATTTTACTAACTGATTCAAGAAAAGATGAAGTGTTTATTAACTCAGTGGTAGAGTGCACCCCTGATAATTATGTCGTTGTGCCTGGATCAATCCTATCGATGTATGTCTTCTTAGGATGTTTGTAATTAAAGCATGTAAGGCAAGTAGCTATCTGCATGTGGGAGTCAGGCCCATTAAGTGACATAGTCCTCCATAAGGCTTCCTTGCAAGTGGCAACTGATGTATGATCAAACAAATAAAGACAAGCTTGTTTATATATTGTAAATTCTATGTATCATCAGATAAAGTGAATTCTTAAGCAAATTTTAGATTGATGGTTTGCACAACTTAGTGTTAGAATGTATATGTCCCTATCTATACATATATCTATATGTATGTATATTACATATATTAGTATGCTAATATTTGTCTTATATATATATATTTATGTGCATAGTTTAGGGTACTTAGGTCGTGTTTGTAATTTTATCTTTCTTTTTGTATTTTTCCTTTCTTTTATTTTTCACCTTTGTTTTATTATTTTTTAGATGGAATATAGCTGTTGGAGGGAGTATAGCTGTTGGACCAGCCTCCAACGGCTAGATTTCTAGCTGTTGGAGATGGCCCAACAGCCATCTCCCTTCTTCTTCTCCTCCTTTTCTTGTATTATAAATAAGGGGCTTTTGTCCCTGGTTTTGACTAAGGCTTTTAGGCCTCTTTTGTGTATTCTTCTCTTGAGATTAATATATTTGGTATCTTCTCCTCAAGTTTGAGGTTTGGCTTTGTATTACCTATTGAAGTTGTTGTGATCTTCAAGAGTGTATCCCTTGAAGCATTTGCATTCTCAAGATCGGGCCTGATTTACACTTAGCACTAAGACAAATACTAATTGATGGTTTACATAACTTAGCACTAAAACATACAAAAATTAGTGTCAAGATGGACCTAGTCTCTCTACAGAATTGGTATATAAGAGATCAACATGCTATTGATGCATGTGATGAAAATAATCTTTGGAACAGGGAGGTTAATGTGTATCAACAAGAGTGGGTATTTTATCCATAGTCACAAAAAACTTTCTCGTGTTTAAAAACGACGAGGTTTTTCTTGGGCGTAATATGGCAGGCTTGAAGAAATGAAAAAGCAAAAGGAAATATATGGTAAATTTTTTAAAATTAAAAGGAGCTAAAAATTAGAAAAAAATAAAAAGTGAGAAACTAATAACACAAACATAAAAAAGGTGGATTTGCAACAAATAAAAATTAGAAAATGGAAACAAGCAGTTCTCCATTTAAAAACATGAAAAAATGAATAAAAGGGAAAAAGGAAGAATGCAAAAAAAGGTGAAAAAACAGTTCTTTTTCACAGTTTTCTCGGTTTGGCTTCTTTTTTTAGTTTAAATGACTGACTTATTCATTGTCGCACACTTTTCCAAAAAAAAAAAAACCTGTTTTTGTGACGATGATTTCATCTAAAGGTATAGAACCAATTAATGCATAAGTCACTAACTTATGATAGAAAACCTTGAACCAGGTGTAGAAATTCGAAAGCAAATTGTTGCAAATTTCACCTGCGTGGTTTTCCTTTTTTGCTTATTTTTTGCTCTTGCCTTTGGGTGGTGTGAACTGATTGCTCAAATCCAACTGATATAGGTGTATCCACAACTTTTATGTGGTTGAGAGTCTGAGACATGATAGGGTGGTCTTGATACCAAATATGTTAAGCTGCCTGATGGCTATTGAATGAAAACCACTGACTGCATGAATTATAAAAACCTTATAGATACTCAGATAAAGCCAGTACAAATTTTAGCTTATTGTTATATAATTAGTCAGAATCAAAAGCGGAGCACAAGAATGTCAAGCCCCTAAACGGGACTAGGTGTTGGGGTCTCCAAAAATAAAATCAGTAAAAAATAAACACAATAATCAAAGTGCTAATAGAACTAAAAGGCATAAGGTATACTATAGAATAAAACTGAAAAACATAACAATCCCAACTATGTTGCATAAAACAGAAAACAGAAAGATGCAAACAGAACAAAACAATGTAGGACCTTAATAAACAGAAAAACATGCAAATTAACTATGTTATAGTGAACATATTGCATTATATGGTGGTATGCAAGAGGCTAAGTGATGCTTCTAGGACCCCAGGGTGACGCTAGGCCAAGGGTGGCAGGACTACACTGCAGCCATGGTTGGGTGCAGCTACACCTGGAAAAAGAACAACTTTGTGTTTAATTAGAAGAGTTTATGTTTTTAGGTGGTTCTTTGCAATATTTAATAGTTATGAGGTCTCTTTAAACATTCCTCTATTTTCTATTGATGTACTTTGTAACTCTCTTCAACCCTAATCTCTTTATTATGGAGATTAGGGTTAGTGAATGATGTGATGTTTCTCTCTCTAAGGCTGCCGGCTGTAACATGGTATCAGAGTCGGCGATCTCCACCCTTCTCTACCGGCGGCTGTCGTGATTTTCCGGCGACCCCTTCTCCTCTTCCTCTCCCATCTCTTCCCACTTCTTCTCTTCCTCTATCCTTCCTTTCTCTCTTCTCACTGCTGATCGAAAGATAGTGAAGCAGCGTCAAAGGGGAACCTAATCACATGTGAGAGGGATGTGTGATTAGGTCCCCAACGTGGATATAGTGGAACGTAAGCAACTGCGTGGGAGTTGCAGTGGAAAGTTGTTATTCAGATCTAGGCTCGTGGAAAAGTCGCTGCGTGTGGATTCTTGTTCAGATCTAGGCTCGTGGAAGGTTAAATGCACGTGGACCATATAGTGTGGATTCTTGTTCAGATCTGGGCTCGTGGAAGATTTAATGCACGTGGACCATATTCTTATCATATTTTTTATGACTGTGGGAAAGTGGCTACAAATGGAGTAGCTGCACGTTGATTCTTGTTCAGATCTGGGCTCGTGGAAGATTAAATGCACGTGGACCATATTCTTATCATATTTTTTATGACTGTGGAAAAGTGGCTGCAAGTGGAGTAGCTGCACGTTGGGTATATTTTTTTTCAGATTGAATGTCTGTTTTCTAATCTGGTGGACTGATTTGGAACAACAAAGTTTTTTTTATATGCATATGTGGATAAGTAGAAGCCTGGTGGACTGTTTTGAACAACAAGTTCATATATTCCTGTTTATTTATTGATTGCTGTGATTGGTGGACTGATTTGAACAACAAAGCTTTTTTTTATATGCATATATGGATACATAGAAGCCTGGTGACCTGTTTTGAACAGCAAGTTCATATATTCTTGTTCATTTATTGATTGTTGTGATTGGTGGACTGATTTACTGAGTAGTAAGTTTACAGAATTTTTTTAAGGATTGCTTTTGGTGCGAGAAAAAAAAAAAAAAAAATATATATATATATATATATATATATATATATCTGCTGCCTAAGTTTTTTCAAGTTGATTGCTGCACGCTAGACTCTTGATTGTATCATAGTGCAACCAGATTAAGATCACATTGTCAAGTCGTGCACTATGGCTGCTGAAGGCAAGACAGAGACGCAATATGAGCATAAGAACACAGACAATCTCTTCTTATGGCTCTATTGTAAAGTTAGATACTCTTAAGTTGGAAGACAAATGTTGGGATAAGCTTGGTCATCCTTCCGTTATACCCCTAGGAAAAGGTGTTGCATCTAAGCAGGGCAGGAATTCATTATAGTCTCCTATTGGATCTATCCAGGTAGCTTCATCAGTAGTAGAGGGGTTTTTATCTTCTTCCAATCCTGAGACTGTGACTGTGAATATCAACAAGTCAGAGTATAAGGAGTTCTTAACACACAGATCTACTCAACCGTCGGCCTCTACAGTTATGATAGACAATGTTATGTCCGTTGATACTGCTCCACATGATACAAGTACTATTTGGATTATTGATTCAGGAGCATCGAGACACTTTTGTAATAGACTTTCTATGTTTATCGTACTACACTCATTACCTCAGACAGGTCATGTGAGACTTGCAAATGGTAGATGGTCTCCTATTATGGGTTATGGAGATATTAAGATTTCTCATTCTATGACAATTCCTAATGTGTTATATGCTCCTAAGTTTCCCACTAATCTTTTATCAGTTGGACAATTGATTAATGATTTACATTGTCGTGTTACATTTGACTCTGGTGTATGTTCATTTCAGGACTTGCAAACTGGGAAGACGATTGGTGGAGGCTATGAGAAAGGGGGCATCTAATTTCTGTCTGATTCTATGGGTATTGCAGCCATCTCGACTTCTTCATTGTCCTCCTCCTTCCAGTGGCATCTCAAACTTGGTCATCCATCTGTCTCCAAGCTCCGTCACCTACTTTCTCATCTATCAGTTCCAGAGTCGTTCTAGTGTGAGGCTTGTCAACTTGGCAAGCACACCCATAGCATTTATTCATCGAGTCTTAGTCCGTCCAGTTGTGGACTATTTGATCTTCTTCATGTTGATGTGTGGGGTCTTAGCAGAGTTGCTAGTAGGTCTAGATTTCGTTATTTCCTTGTCATTGTTGATGATTATTCTCGAGTCACTTGGGTTTTTCTTTTGAAAGAAAGGTCTGAGGTCATATCTCAAGAACCTTATTATTGAAATAAATACCCAGTTTGGTATTCTTGTTAAAAGCATTCGCACTGATAACGCTCTTGAGTTCAAGGCATCTACCTTGATGAAATTTTACTCTGATAATGGCATTTCTCCTCAGTTTACTTGTCCCCATACCTCCCAACAAAATGGAGTAGCTGAGCGGAAACATCGCCAACTTTTAAATGTGGCACGCTCCCTAATGCTTCATACTAATCTACCTGCATATTTTTTGGGACATGTCATCCTCACTGCCTGTTACTTGACCAACCGTTTACCCTCATCCTCCATTGACAACAAGGTTCTAATTAAACTTGTGTACCCACAACGATCCTTGTTTCCAGTAGCTCCCGAAGTATTTGGTTGCACATGCTTCGTTCACATACTTGGACTCACACGTGATAAATTGGGTGCCCAAGCCATTAAGTGTATCTTTATTGGCTACTCCAGAAATCATATAGGTTACAAATGCTTTGACCCCTTGACTCAAAAGGAGTATATCAATGCGGATGTGACATTCTTTGAGTCTCCGCCTTATTATAGTTCCTCACCTACCTCTACTGAGATGCCACTGTCATCTGACCCACTACCTATTCCTCTTATTCCTTTGGAGTCGTTCCCTTACGAGTCTCCTATTGGGGATTCTCCCGTTGTAGTGTCCAAGTTTCGTGATCCTCCGTTGGTCTACACACGTCGACAGGACCCTTCTCATAATCCTTGCCCAACCGCTTCTTAGGAGGTAAGTACATCTGAAGTGAGTATACCTAGTCTATCTGATCTCTGTCAGGACTTACCTATTGCTCTTCGCAAAGGCAAGCGACAATGTACTCTGCATCCTATATCTCATTTTGTTTCTACTGACAGTGTTGGTAAAAGTATGCAACAGTTTATTCAAGCTCTGGCGGCCCATGCAGTTCCTACTTGTCACCAACAAGCCTTATTAGATACCCAATGGAGACAGATTATGCAAGATGAGATGGATGCATTAGTTCAGAGAGGCACTTGGGAACTTGTTGATCCTCCTCCTGATTGTGACATTGGCTTGGATGGTTGTTAAGGGCTACAGGCAGACTTACGGGGTTGATTTCTTCGAGACTTTCTCTCCTGTTGCTCGGTTGGGGACCATTCGTCTTATCATCTCTATGGTTGTACACCATGACTGGCACATGTATCAACTTGATGTCAAAAATGATTTTTTGTACGGTGATATCGATGAGACTGTCTATATGCAACAACCACCAGGGTTTGAACGACAGGAGGAGTGTGGAAAAGTGTGCAAACTGAAGAAAGCTATCTATGGGCTCAAGCAGAGTCCTCGTGCGTGGTTTCACAAGTTCTCTGAGGTAGTCTCATAGTGTGGCTTTGCGAGATCCCCTCTTGATCATTCTCTGTTTATCAAGAAGAATTCCAGGGGTATGACCGTTCTAGTGGTTTATGTTGATGATATTATCCTGACAGGTGATTCCAATCAAGAAATTTATGATAAAAAATTGTTCCTTCAAAAACAAGATTTTGGTCAACTACGATATTTCTTGGGAATAGAGGTGGCTCGCAACAGGGAAGGTGTAGTTCTCTCTCAACGAAAGTATGTTCTTGATTTATCGCAGGACACCGCGATGCTAGGAGCTAAACCGGCCAATCTACCTATGAATCCATCTATATCACACAGACTCGCCCTAAATAGGTCGAGTACCCGTGTCGACTCGCCGACACGGCGACTCCGACACGGCTAGACACGACTAATATTAAAAATTGAAAATTTAATGTTTTTTTTTTTATTTTATCAAATTTTTATGATGCATTTAGTTATTTCCATGAACAATCCTTTCAAATATTCAGTATTTTTGTGATAAAACACATTTTCTCACAAGATTGTACTATTAATTTAATGTTTTTTTAATCTTATCATTTTTTAGAATATTTAATGTAGCCGTGTCCGCGTATCTGAAAATTTTGAAAACTGCCGTATCCGCACCCGTATCCCCGTATCGCATCCGCACCCGTGTGACATAGGAATCCATGCATAGATCTTCATGATGACCAATCAGAATTTGTGGATTTTCGATCATACAGGTCTTTTATTGGAAAGCTCCTCTATGTTACTATGTTCAGACTAGACATTAGCTTTGCAGTGGGGAAACTAAGTCCAGGAAAGTTCATTGGGATGCTGCTTTAATGGTGGTCAAATATCTGAAATCATCTCCTGGCAAAGGACTTTTGTTCACAAAAGGCAAACCCTGGAAGTGGAAGCCTATAGTGATGCTGATTATGCTGGCTCAGTCGAAGACACGAAATCTACCACAGGATTCTGTGTATTTGTGGGAGGCAACCTTATATCCTGGAGAAGCAAAAAGCAAGGTGTGGTGTCAAGATCTAGTGCAGAATCTAAATACAGAGCTATGGCTCAAACTGTCGCTGAAATGACTTGGGTTAAATCCATGCTATCTAGTCTAAGTGTATCGATTCCGCTTCCCATGAAGATGTATTGTGACAATCGAGCAACCACATACATTGCGAACAATCCAGTTTTCCATGAGAGAACTAAACATATTGAAGTGGACTGCCATTACATTCGGGATCTTGTTCAAGGATGAACCATAACCACCATTCATGTATCATCAGAAGATCAAGCTACAGATGTCTTCACTAAAGCTCTTCCTATTGGTGATTATTCTAGATGTTGTGACAAGCTGAGCATGATTAATATATATGCTCCAGCATGAGGGGAAGTGTTGAATTAGAAGAGTTTATGTTTCTAGGTGGTTCTTTGCAATATTTAATAGTTAGGAGGTCTCTTTAAACATTCCTCTATTTTCTGTTGATGTACTTTGTAAATCTCTCTTCAACCCTAATCTCTTTATTATGGAGATTAGGGTTAGTGAATGATGTGATGTTTCTCTCTCTAAGGCTGCCGGCTGTAACACTTTCCTTAGCCACGCTTTTGGGGTTTGGAAGATCTTTTAATTATATGCTTATTGCCCAAATCTCAACATAGTTTGAGCATGAATGGGAGTTATGGGCCTCAGAAGCTCGTAGACTGAGTGTCGAACAATTGATGTGTGCAATGACAGGTTCTGTTTAGAATTTCGCTAGTGTACAGTGAGCCAAATTAAAATGGTGATATCCCTTTTGTTCGAACTCTGATCTAGGCGTATACTTGTTGGGAAGATAATTTCAAGAGCTTTCCAATGAGTATAGGCATGCGATGATATGATGTCATTTGTCTGAGACGATTTGCCAACAAAGGTGATGCCTGAATTTCGAGAAAATGATTGCCAGCTAAATCGATGATAGCTTTTTCGTCGGAACTCCTATTGAGGTGACAAATACCTTGTTGGAAAGATAATTTCCAGAGCTTTCCAACAAGTATAGGCATGTGAGGATTGACGTCGTTTGCTTAGGGTGATCTGTCTAGAAAGTGATGCTTGGATCCAGTTTTTTGCAGACAGGATCTACTGGTCCACTGATCAATTGGATCTTGCATTAACAGAGTTCATCAGGGCCTAGATCGCACGATCGTGCAGGAGAGCCCGACTGTAAGACCCACAATTTTTATTAAGTTTCCTTAAAACATTTGGAACATTAATTTGAGGAGGAATCATCAAATGGAAGACCAAATGATTTCTAATGAACATCTCAACTGTCAAGTTTATCATAAATGAGATGCTTTTGAGAAAAGATAAAGATAAGGATGTAACTCCAAAGGGAGAACTATCGTCTTACCGCAACATTAGAGGGGTTCGTCCAGAAGAGATTGAGAGAGATTGAGATTGAAGTAGGAGGCTGAGAAGAGATTGAGATTGAAGTAGGAGGCTGATGGAAAAGAACCTCACGCAGAGGAAGGAACGCAGAGGGGAGGAGTTGCTGCCAAGGTTTACTTCAGATTTTAAGAGGTATGGGAAACATTCAGTTGTGAATAGATCATGTAGCCTTGTATTTTCTGTTTGATTTCTGATGAATAGATATATTTATATGCGATAGCGGATCTATGCCTACAGAAGAATCGACGGGTGAGGTGTTGTATGGGGATTTTCAGTCATGAGTGTAGCATGAAGCTGTCTATTTTGATTTCTTATAGATACATATACATGTGAATCCATGTAATTATACGCTTAGAAGATGAATCTATGCATGAGGTGTTGAGATGATATACTGTGTTCGTAGTCATGAATATCTATGTTAATGACTTTGTTAGAGGATTCGATCAAACTAGAAGAAAGAAACTAGTATACCGGAACCCTCACAAAAGGGTCTGGCCACAGAAATTGATATACTGAATGCAAGGGGAAGAAGAAACAATCTAGAACGTCATTGACAGAGGGCAAGGCCTGCTCTGCCCTGCATACAACAAAGTTAAAACGAACATACAAAGATGAGGAGAGAAAAGAAATACAGTAGGTTTTACGAACGAGTAGAGGCAATCGCGCGCCCAGTCGTTTTTCTCACGCGGGTGGCAGAGAGGCGACTTGGGAAAAAGTGGAATGCAATGCCGTCTTCTTGCAGTTCCCCTTTTTGCATGTGGCCCATCCCCGTCGCAGCAATGGCAGAGCTGAAAGAACGAGAGGAGAGGTTGAGGCGGCGACAGCTAGTGCCGTCGGTCGGTCGGTGGGCGTCCCGGCGTTGAACCCTGCCGCCAGATCTCACAGGCGAAGGAGAGATTTCTCCTCTCTGGTTTTGGGTTCAGACGGTTGACAATCGGTGGGAACTCCACCGTCGATCGAACGAGAGGAAGAGGGAGGAAGGCGATCTCTCCCTCTGGCCTTGTTTTTCCCCTGGTTTTGAGCATGGAAGAGCAGGGGTTTGTCGAGATCCCTTTTCCCATCCTCTACTGCACGCCATGGAAGGCTAGAGAAGGAGATGCACTCGGTTTGGGTGGTCGTCTTCCTCACTGTGACAGAGCTGAGAAACGGGGGGCAGAGAGGGAACAACGGCGGCGAAAGGCGACGAGTGGCGCAGCGGCGTGGAAACCCAGCGCCGGAATCTGGCAGCAGGAGAAGAGTTTCTCTCTGGTTTTGGGTTGAGAAAGAACGGTGGAATCCCCACCCCACCGCTAGTCGAGCGAGAAGAAGACGGTGGAGCAGCTCGTGAGGAGAGAGAAACTCCAGTGTGAAATGAGAGAAAACGAGGGGTTCGATGGGTTTTATATCAAGTTGGGAATTTTCAAACTTAGTCCATCTTACTAGCTGAATTTGCAAAAAGTCTGTTATAATTTTTATACATTCATCCCGCAACGTTGTTGCTGAAACCTTTTTCGGAAAGAGGCTCGCAATAGTTATTTTCAATAAAAACCGAAGATTTATACGAAATTGCAAAGTAGTACTTTCTAAGTTCTTAAATCTTCCCAATAGGGGTTTTCATGAAGTTGTTTGCAATTTCGGTGGAAAATGCAATGTTATGCATTATTGCTCTGTGGTACCTTTTTGTGTTATTTAAATTTCAGGAAAAGGGTGTTGAACTCTCTTGTTTTGAATTATTGTGTTAATTTTGGATGTGATATGCTCTGTCATGGCAAGTCTATTTGACTTTGTTCTGATGCCATTAAATCAAGTTATGAAATGACTTATTTCTGTTATCTGGGAAAACGAGTTTAAGGGCGGTTTCTGTGAGAGGTACTAGACGACGTCTAGTGATGAGGAACCCTCACATTTGAAATTCGAAGGCGAAACGTGGACTTTGTGCGATGGTTTATGCGAGTGCGAGCTTTCTGTTTTTGCCCAGTGTTAGGTTTTGTCCCGGGAGGTAGTGGTGCGCGAGGCTCACTGTTGTCGCACACTCCTCTGGCTGTACTGGAGGGCCCACAGGGTATTGGGCGGCACAAGGGCCCGGGATTCTGTTTTGTTTCTGTTTGGGAGCGAGACTCCTGGTCTCTCACCCCGGGTTCCTAGAGAGACCATGCTGCTGCAGCGGCGATCTGGGATATCTCAAGAGGCTTCACTGCAGGTACCCTCGATCCGTAGGATCGCCTGGTGAAGAGATGTTCTGTTCTGCCCGTGAGTGCCCACGGGGTTTTCTGTTGCTCGGCACAATGATCATGACATTGTCAGAGAACCACGGTTGGAAGCCTACGAAATGTTTGGAGGTTGTGCACACCTCGTTTTGTTTCTGTTGACGAGACATAATTATAATACGTGTTAAGATTTGAGGATATTTGTTTTGCAAAATCAGTTGATCTTGTCTCAAAATTTTCAACACATGCTCGAGATGTACCACATGTGATGCTTAACACTCTAAGTACACTAGCATATCGTTGATAAATACTATGACGAATCGGTCCTAGTACTCAAGAAATATCTGATTCATGAGATCCATAAAAGCTACAGTAAAAACACAATCATTTAGGACAAATATAAAACTTCAAAACTCAATATTCACAATAAATAAAAAAAAACACCCTTCTTTAATTTGCTCGAATGACCTTTCCTCTGCTTGTGATCGACATTGGCATTGGACATGGACTCTAGACACTGTGCTCTGATACCAAAGTTGTCACGACCCAATTTTTTTGACACCAAAGAATTTGCTTTTTCATTTCATAAATAATAATTGCGGAAGCAACATTGAGTCATGACCAAAACATAAACAAATGCACTGTATTAAAATAAAACACTTGGACCCAAACAACTAAAATGACCACTAAGCCCAAAACCGAAGCAGTGTCCAGAATGCCAATGTTTGTCCATCACAAGACTGAGGTCGTCACTCCAAGAGCCAAAAATCTATCAAGGACTACCTGTAGAGATAGAAAGAAGGGTCAGAATTCCTTCGAGTATGGAAAAATCCAGCCAGGAATGGAACATGGCCCAACAAAATAGCAAGTACTCCAAGTGCGAGTTTTGGCTAGACAAAGTAAATTTTTTGGGACACATCATCTCTAAGGAGGGAGTGTCAATTGATCTGGCCAAGGTAGAAGTTGTTCAACAATGAAATGCGCCAACCAATGTGACCAAAATAAGAGGTTTTCTTGGTTTGGCATGTTATTACATGAAGTTCATTAAGAATTTCTCGAGAATTGCAACCCCAATGACTAAAATGCTTTAGAAGGGAGTGAAATTTACATGGACAGAAGACTGTCAGAAGAGTTTCCAGATGTTGAAAGATAGTTTGACAAGTGCTCCAATTCTAACACTACCAAAAGGGAGAAAAAGGGTTTGTGGTATATACTGATGCTTCAGGAACAGGTTATGGAGCCGTGCTTATGCAAGGAGATAAAGTCATAGCATATGCCTCTAGACAACTGAAACAACACGAGAAAAACTATCCAACGCATGATCTGGAATTAAGAGCAGTGGTGTTTGCATTAAAAATATGAAGACATTATCTCTATGGTGTGGAGTTTAAAGTATTTTCTTACCACAAATATCTGAAGTATTTGTTGTCGAAGAAAGAATTGAACATGAGACAGAGGAGATACCTGGAATATCTCAAAGATTATGACTTTGAGATAAAGTATCATCCAGGAAAGGCCAATGTGATAGTTGATACAATCAGTAGAAAAATACCTGCTAAGGCCAGTGGACTGTTAACGCAAACATGGAATTTGGTGGAAGACTTTGAGCAATGGCATCCATTGCGAGAAGATAATGGAAATGTGAAGTGTACTGGGATAATTCGAGATAGATTCATCGAAGAAATTATTGAGAAACGAAAACAGAGCCCTGAATATGCAAAGTTGATAACTTGAGTGTCACAAGGAGGAAGAAACTCTTTATTCTGAAGATGACGACGGATCTGTATGGTTCAACAGTAGATTGTGGGTTTCGAATGATACGGATGTGAAAAACAAGCTGCTAGAAGAGGCACACAAAACAAGATACACCATACATTCGGGAAGCACCAAGATGTATCAAAATTTAAGAATAAATTTTTGGTGGCCAAGAATGAAGAAAGAGATTGTTGAGTTCGTATTTTGAAGATGACGACGGCAGCTGTAGGTCGGCAACAGTAGTGGCACTTAGGTAGGATGTGAGAAACGGAAGGAGAGGCGAGAAAGAGAGAGAGAGAGAGAGAGAGAGAGGTCTAATTCTAAAATTCTAATTCTTCATTTGCAATTTGCATAATCATAACAATGAACAAAAGCATACTTAAATAGGCGCGTGCTTACCTGAACTCTGTATGGAAATAATTTGAAAATATAATTTTTATTTGAATTTCCCTCCTAAAGAGGTTTCCTAATCCTGATGGCTATAATCACGGAGGATTCCATATTTGGCATAGAGAGAGACTTGCCAAATGGGAGCCCGCCCAAGGAGGGCGCACTCTAGTTGGGTCTGCAATGGGTGAGGTGGGGTCTAGTGGCGCGCATGTGGCAGCTTGGAGGCCGAAGAAGCTTGCCCATAGAGGATATTGTGTCCCTCTCGTGTGGAATAAATGTGGCCCTTGGATGGTTGCCGTGGGGCCTTATGGCATGCTTGTGGCTCCCATGTGCCCGAGTGAAGAAAGGGTGTGCAGGGTTGCCTGCCGCATGTGCACTGAGGATGGCACTCTTGCTGACTGGACACATCTGGATCTGGGACACGTTAGGATCAAACTCAGGTCGAGGGGGCTCGAGCTGAGGGCACGAACTCAGGTTTGGCTCGAGCTGCTCCTAAATCAATTGGCGAGCTGGTAGAGGGCTGTGGGTGTGGGTAAACTGGCTTGGCTAGCCTCGGCAGGGTACTGCTACTAGAATGACCTCCTCCTAAGGCTGAGGTACGCATTGGAGATGTTAGAAGCGATAAGAGGTATGTGAAGGGTTTGGCCTCTTGCCGTTGTTGGATAGTCTCCATAAAATCATTTCATGTCACTTGATGAGTGGGGTCAATGGTGGCCGAGCCAAGGGGCAACAGATGAATGCAGCCTAAGGCAAGTTCAGATCGTGAAGCCACCCAGGCCCCCATGGTCGAGGGTTGCTTTGGGACATTTGTGGTCCTATGAGACACCCTTCAACACAAGTGTCATGCATGCCACTGTTTGCAGTTTAGATGAGTAGCACCCACGAGAATCGAACTGAGAACGCATCGTCTGTGTGACCCTCAAGCCAATCGTCTATGCTACGCCCCTAGGGGCTCAACATATTGCATTAGATGTTACAAAGTATATTACATTGACAATGCACATTATGTTAGTATCCATGAGAATGTTACGTGTATTATGTTCAAATCACTAGACTACATGAGTCTTGCTTGATTATATCTCGTGATAGATGCAGTATGTTAACCTGAAAGGGCAAAAAGAAACTTCAAAAAATTAAAGAGTGAGATGGAGAAAGAGAGCCTCATGCTACGTATACTCTCCCCCATGGAAGAGTAAACCCGATTGGCCTAGAGAGAGAGAGCGAGATTATAAGCATATTTTTTAAAAGAAAAAATGAAAAAACTTTAAAAATATAAAGAATGTCTAATCAACCAAGTTGATCAATTAGTCCATAATATCTGGCCCTACTGATTTTAACCTGATAGGCTAGCTGCCTGACTATGTAATGACCTGGGCCAGTTTGTAAAAAGTATGTCTTTCAGTGTAGAGGAATAATTTGTAAGGTGCCAGTTTTTTGTATGTTTGTTCATGTGATCGACTTCATTTTCCTCTAGAACAAGGAGGTATAACATGCATAAAGCAGAAGAGGGTAGATATTTCAGGTAGAAAGCACAACTGCAGAAACTATTAGAGAGATGCAATTGACAATGTTGTATCTCGCTAAGCAATTTGAAAGCCAAATGGTCTCAGCCTTGGCCATGTGGACATGTGTATCTTTCTTCCTTCTGGTGTTATCCTCACCAGAGTTTGGTTTGCAGGAAGCAGACTCACTGGTTAACCTGTCATTTGATGAAAGTTTCTTTAGATAATAAAATTTTTACGGAACTTATAAGAAAAAGTCAATCAGCACATGTTGGTAAAGTAGCAAGGTTGCTGATTTTGCAATAAACAAGAAATGGAGATGATTGAGCTCTCAAAGCAGTACAACTTATCAAGGATTAAGGAAGAACAAAATTATGTGGTTGTGTTGCAGAAAAGAATGATGAGCCAATGATAATTCAAAATTGTTAAGTTGATATGGAACTAAGAATCAGCATCAAACATTTGATAAAGGAATAAGTTCATATTAAGAGATAAGTATTCTGAAGCATAACACTTTTCTTGCTGAACCCCAAAAATAGTTGAATTTACTAAATCAAAGTGAAAAAAGGAACAGGGATTGTTTTAGTTCTCAAACAAGCTCTCAAAGAAGGGCACCTTATCAAGGATTAGGGAAGGATAAAATTATGTGATCATGCTAGACAGAAAACGATGATCAGTCAATGATACTTCAAAATTATTAAGTTGATATAATGCTAAGCATCATCATCATATAGTTGAATCGGCTGTGTCAAATAAAAAAAGATTCAGATGGATAGAAGCCATAACAGACGCACAAAATATGTAAATAAGAAGCTATCATGCAATCAGTTTGATTGAAGGGAATTCAAAACAAATTATTGATCACATTTTAGTAAAGAGATATACCTAAAATTTTATTACATCTAGTAATGGAGTAGATTTGAAATTTCACTATTTGGTTGTTCAGAAGAAATGGCCTCAAGAACACTGTCAAGATGTGATAGAAGGAGATCTTAGGTGCTGTGGACATACTGAAATGGCTATTTGTGAACTTGCACTAATATTAGGGTATTGAGTTGAGAGCTTTTAGCAAGTTCAGAAACATTGCTTCTGAGGTGTGCAATAGGTCGTTTGATATTTAATATAATTGTGTCTTCTGCCATCGAGTACATTGCAAGTATAGATAAATGGAAGAATAGTATCACTGCAGACAGAGTTGTCAGATGATTAGGTCGTTTGATATTTAATATGATTCTAAATATTGTAATCTGTGGTGACTTTTGCTTCTTCTTGAGTACATGCAACTGTAGGTTGATGGAAGAATAGTATCGCTGCAGATGGAGTTGTCAAATGACAAGTTCAAATAGACAACCTTGAGAAATGAATCTCTTTTTACCATTGGGTGCACATTTCATGATAACTGTAAGTCAAAAATTAGGTAGTATGTCGATTTCTCATGTGAAGATCACATCAATACTGTAATTGTTTCTTTGGTAAGTTTTTGTTGCTTTGTGCGGAACTCAAGGAAAGATTGACATAGATTCTGAAATGATTTAGTTTGAGATAAGTGTTGTGGTGTTTCCTGCCCAAAGGATTTGATTGAAGTTTTAGTAATTTTGTAATTCTTCTATGGTTTTGACCATTTGCTATATTTGTTTTTCTGCAAATAAACACAAATATGTTGGGACACCAATTAATCATCTGCGATCAACATCTCCCTTTAATGCAATCTGTCAAATTGTTGCTGAAATTTGACATCTGGATCACTGGATGAAACTTTATGATTTCCCCTTGAATTTTGGATTTGCAGAGCAACCCAATTGCAAGATGGCATATCTGCCAGGGTTCTATCAACAGCATCTCCTTCTCAGCTGATGGATCATTCTTGGCTACCGTTGGTAGAGATGGTATAACTTTCCTAAGGATAAGTTTAGAAGTGCTAGTCCCTTATGCTTCAACCAGCTGTATATGTGAGGTATTTCAAAGCGTTGATGAGAATGTTGTAAAATACAGGTTACTTAAGGGTTTTTGATTATGCAAATGAACAATTGATATGCGGAGGGAAAAGCTACTATGGTGCATCACTGTGTTGTGCTTGGAGGTAGGACACTATAACCAGGATTCAGATTGGTAATACTGTGCTGTCTAGTGGGATTTTTTTTAGGTGCAAAAGTTCAGTAGGTGTCATTTTTTTTTTTACAATGCTGAGAGCATGTTTAAACTAAAGACACAAGTCAACAAACTGCTTTTTGACATCTGCAGTTCTGATAGCAAATACATATTAACTGGAGGAGAGGATGACTTAGTACAGGTTTGGAGTATGGAGGATCGCAAGGTAGTAGCTTGGGGTGAGGGCCACAACTCTTGGGTGAGTTTTTATTCCCATGGAAGAATATCTTTATCCCGTGATGTATCTCAACAAAGCTCCCGTTGCAGGTCAGTGGAGTTGCTTTTGATTCATATTGGTCATCTCCCTCTTCAGATGGGACCAGTGAGAATGTCATGTATCGGTTTGGTTCTGTTGGCCAGGTATTGCATTTTTGTTTCCATGGAATAAGCTTGACCTTCTTACAAAGGAACTCATGTTATTGTAATTTATGTTTTTCCAAGATCTTCTATAAAAGTTCTGCAGTCCTAGTGCTTCTAAGGTATGCTAGCATGTGCGGTTGGATTTCTCTATAGTGTGCATTGAATAGAGAAAATAATGTGATAGACCTGATGGTCAGGGGATTTTTGAAAATCAACCAAATTTTGCTGTAGTCGCTGATTTTAATTTTGGACCGATTTTCTGAATTTCAGGAAAACTCTTCAATTCAAAAACTGTTTTCCCGATATTAACTTTTAGCTATATGAGGGATGACTTATAAGTCTTGACTTTGTGCCCTTTATGGATGTCTCCGGAGTCTTTTGCCGACCACTGGACGTTGCTTTAATGCTTGGTGTGTGTTCAGGACACTCAACTGCTTCTATGGGACTTGGTGATGGATGAGATCGTTGTGCCACTGCGTCGATGTCCACCTGGAGGTTCGCCTACGTTTAGCAGTGGAAGCCAATCGTCCCATTGGGACAGTCTTTCCCCCGTTGGCACTCTTCAGTCTGCTCCAAGCATGAGAGACGTGCCAAAGCTCTCTCCCGTTGTTGCTCATCGCGTGCACGCAGAACCCCTTTCCGGTCTGCTTTTTACTAGCGACTCTGTTATTACCGTCTGTCGCGAAGGACATCTGAAAATATGGATGAGACCTGGGAATGGCGACAGTTTGCCCGTCAATCAAGAAGCAACGAGTTCCCTCAAAGGATAAATAGCAGCCATTTCTAGTAAAATCGGCCGTTATTTTTGTACAAACATTAAGAACCCTGAATGAAGTGTTTCATTTCATTTGCATCCCCCAGATCATGCGATTTCAACTTCTAAATAATTTCTCCTGGTTTTCATATAGCAGTTCGATCTCCAGTGGGTCCCCGGCATTGTATCATGGATGATAATGATCTCTATGGGTGGAGTGCTTGAGTTAGTAATCATTGCCTTTTCAGCGGGCGGATGAAGAGTTCGGCCCGGTTTTTGGTGTCGTAGGGGACAGGGATTGACCTTTCTAACACCGGCATAGCTCCACGGATTTGTTTTCGATCGGAGCATCAAGCAGCGTCATACAATGAAGCAAGGTGTATGAGTGAAATTGGTCTGTATGGCTTCTCTGGCTTAAACCTAGAATATACAACATACTTATTGCTCAGAGAGGATTCGGTTTTTTCTGTTAATTTATGCACCCTAATAGGGGGAAAAAAAATCTCTCAGCCGCCCTGTAATTTAGTCTTGGCTAGGTTGTCTTAACCTGGAATGGGCGAACATGAACACAATTACTACCTTTTTAACATCTCAGCTACCAGTTTAGATAGAAATGACTTCGAATAGGGGCTGGAATATTGAAGAAAGCTTTCTCGTTCAGTGCTACACAGGGATTTCACCGTGGCTTGTCACATCTAAACGCGGTCATTAAGGTACATAAGAATAAGACGTTGTCATTATAAGAATAACAATTACAAATATTCATATAGAATGCCTGGCAGCAGGGTCTGTATCTAAAGCTTCTAGAACCAAAGCTTGAAAAGGTTCTTAGAAAGAATCAGGAGGTTCAATTGTCATCACTGCTTTGGGCTGCTCAACCGTACTTGGACTAACTAGAAGCAACTTAGAATGTTTAAATCCGTACGATAAGACTGACTGTAACATTAAAATATATATATATATATATATATATATATATATATATATATATATATATATATATATATATATATATACACGTGAAAGAGATGTACGCCTTGCACATTGTGTAACTCCTATAGGACAAAAACTGCTGTTCCTAAAAACTTGAACGAATCACCGTTTCTTTTGAATCTGGAAAAGGACAAACGAATCCATGTTACACGGTACCCACATAAGTTCGTCAAAAGGCTACCAAATTTAGTCGATCTCAGTCTATTGCTAATTTTATCTACAACGTTCTTGACCTGGGCCATACCTCCGTGTACGATAGATCACTAAAAAGTCGCTTGGATAACCGACGAGCCCAATTCTTTCCCTCGAGAACAAAGACGGATAAATGGCTCATACAAATAACCCCTGGATTCCTTCAGATTTACCGAGGGAGTTCAGGCGGGCCGAAAAGTAGACTAGATGCCAAGAAAAGAAAATCTTTCCGACGAACCAACGCACTGAAAGTTTCCCGAGGAGTATATCCTCCCCATTTAGATAAGATCGAAATCAAAGCCTGTATAGCACGCACTGATATGGAAGACCCTGGCTTCTGGGCCGGCGTAGTCCAAAATGGTAGGCTCGCTCATAAACATGGACTTCTTTCTAAGTTTCTAACTGACAAAATTAGAGACTTTGCTCCGTATATGGCAGAAGGTCAATGAAATAACAACTCGTCCACTATTCCAAGAGACCCAGTGGATATTTGAGGACCATTCGAGATGATGCTGTAAAAGTCGCAGCTTTTTCCATTATCGGGTCTCGATGCTTATAAGTTTGATAATATATACTTGTGTTTCTCTGTTCCTGCAGATGTTATCACAAATATGAACTGCTTCCACGCAATCAAGTAATAGACTGTTCCTGCTGCGACAATGCCACCTCTGCTCGCAGTTTCTCCGGCACAGAATCTGGACAAAATAAGTTCTAAAATTTCCATCATAATAATTTTCAATTACATGTATAAAAGATGTCAAAAGAGTACCTATGAGGAACTCGTATTTCTTCTTCCTACGAACGACCAAAGCTGCAACAAGCAAACAAAAATGTTTGTGCAATGAACACATAGGCCAATAATTTCCGGTCACCATGCACACATTTTGAAGTTGTACCACATCTACAGATTACCAAGGGCATCTCAAGGAACAAGTACTTAACTTAAAAAGCATAAGTCTGTAACCATAATACCCCACCAGCATACCCATATTGACAACAGTGATCCTATTTAATCCGAGACATGAGTTTCCACGAACTTAGAACCAACAACAATTTTCATACTTAGTATCCACAAACGTAGATCATGATATATCTTTCAATCTCAATAGTTGAGTAGCCTCTATGATATTGCAGATAAAATTATCGATGTTGTGCCTTTACATATTACCATCTACCATGTGCATCTTTAGAGGATATGCACCAGATTGTCTGCTCATAATTGCTGATGAAGTAATTATCCTCGACATCTCCTAACCTGTTTTTCCTTGTCAGTGCTTATTCTTCTCTATATTCAGTTTTACACGTTAGATAAAACTCAATCTTGTTCCATAAATCAATAGGAACACATACAAGCTGGAGATAAGCTTGCTTTAGTGCTTATATATGATAAAGGAAGTTTTTAGTCATTTGCATCTCTTTTCTCTAGTATGTTCTTTTCCCTACTACTAGTGATGTGTGTCCACCAGGAGTCTGAAAGTAGTTTCAATTTCTCGTAACCCACCAAGGAAATAATTCTACAGCTTGTTATTCCTTCCTAAACAGGTTAACTTATTTGAAACAGTAAGATATTCAGAAACTTACATAAATGTTTGTAACTTATAGAACTCTTTTTCTCCTGTACTGCAGAGACGTATGAATCTTCAGCTAGTAGCTTGAGAAATTGCTCCTACAGAAAAATGAAATGAGATAATCAACAGGAAGTGCAAGAGCAAAGATAAAAGAATAGCAGATCAACAACAAGAGAAATTAATCTATCTGCATCTGACATAGGTTGTTTTCTCATGCTGTCACAGCCCCTTTACCCCACCGCCAAACAGAAAAGAGAAACAATCAAGCTAGACAAGTGAAAGGATTGACAAGGCATTGTAGGTAGAAAGCAAGTTCTAGGTACACTTATCACTATTACCACATATAGCACATCTGTACATTAGGCTCCAGATCATAATTGGCAATTCTTTCTATCCAAATTAATCTTCATCTGTGCATTAAGCTTCGGATCATTCAAATGGCAATTCTTTCTATCCAAGTTAGCCCAGTAAATGTAGCTGCTCTTAGCTCAGGGCATAGGCCTGATATTGTACTTAGGTTTCAGCTTAGTTAGGTTTTATATTTTATTTTTCTTTTTATTCTTTATTTATTATTTCTTTTTTCTCTTTTGTTCTAGCCATCGGCTAGTCCCAATGGCTCTTTTATGAGCCATTGGAACTAGCCCAACAGCTAGCTCAGCCCCTTTCTTCCCTCTCCTTTCTTGTATAAATATGTAACTGTTCCTTGTACAAACAAGGTGTGATTTACAGCAATTCGATGTTCATCTTGAATAAAGATTATACTTTTTAACTTGGCTTTAGTGCCTATTTCTGCTGCACATTCATTTAGTGACTGTTACAGTCACATTTTCATGGTATCATAGCCAGGTTTGGGCTGGTTTTTTTATTGGAATTCTGGAGCTGGGTCACTGTTCTATCTTTGGAGACTGAATGACTCAAAGTCTGCTTGTTTGTTGATATCATCACCACCGGTTTATGGAATTGTCTCAACGACTATCTAAAGCTAAGTGACCCTCCATTTCTTCTTGTTGTATTTCTGAAGAAGGGTATTTATCATAAAACAACACCTCAATATTGTGTTGTTTTAATCTTGGTTCACTGCTGCACTACGGATTATCATCCACCAATTATTCGATGAGACGTCCAAATGTATCTCTTAGTCTTCTAGAGTAGATTTCATGGAGGACTCCAAAATTTCGATTGAAGGAGGAAGCTATCATGCCCCATGCAAGCTTGATGGAACCAACTATACGCTATTGGCTAAATTTTTGGAGATGCATGTCAAAGGAAAATACTTATGGAGTTTCATAAGAGGTACGATCATTCCTCATTCTCTCAAGTTAACTAAAATAGAAAATGGGATTGTGAAAGAATTAGATGGGAGTAAAAAATAAAATGCTATGAATGAATATTATAAGAGACTAGATGATTGGGAAGCCAAGATTTCAAGGATTAAAGAATGCTTTTATAAAAGTATCGAACCTAGAATTGCTCAAAACCTCATGTACTATGAGAAGATAAGTGAGGTATGGAAATATCTCATGTTTACTCAAAAAGATATGACCCGAATGGATCTACTGATTCAAAAAGCCCAAAATATCAAACAATGAGAGAAAAATGTAAGAAGATTATTTTATGGAAATCTCTAATGTTTCGAATGAATTAGATCAACTTAGTCCTACTAGGAATGGATTGTAAATGCCACGAAATTAGGAGAGATGAAGTTGATGATTTTACATTTTTTCAATTTCTTTAAGGGCTAAGACTTGAATTTGAACAAATAAGGTCAGCTCTTTTATCTTTAGCTTCACCTCCACTTATTCATGAACTTCTTACAAAACTAAGTGGAGAAGAAACTAAAAATGATTTTAACCAAAGAAATGGATAGTGTCCTCATTTCCAAACAAGAAAAAGAAAAGGTTTTAGCCGCTTCTAGACCCAAAAACAACATTAGATCTTTTAAACCTCCTCATTTTAAAAATCAAAATAAAGGATAATATAAGGTTGTTTGTCACTTTTGTCATGAACCAGGTCACATAAGACCTACTTGTTCAAAGTTGAAGGGAAACAAGAATGAAGGACAATCACGAAATTATGGAGGGAACTTTCTCAAAGGAGGAGCTTCATGTTCTCAAGGCGAGCAACACAACCCTAGACAATTTGATCAAAGAAAGGTTGCAAATGTTCAAAAGGAAGGATATGATCTTGCGTCAATCTCCACAACATTAAACCAAATTATGTCGGCTCGTCAACCCATAATGAAGGAGTCAAATTCCGGAGCGCTAGCAACAATGACATCCACCACCAATACTCCCAGCCTGATTCTTTGGCTTCTAGATTCCGGTGCATCATTTCACATGACACCTAATAATATATATCATCTTTGACCAAGTTTGAACAAATAAGAAAAGAGACAAATGTAGTTAACGCTGATGGAACATCTTTGAGTGTTAAAGGAGTTGGAAATTTTGAAAGAATCTGGAGAAAAACAAAAATTCGTTGTACCAAAAAATTAGTTATGTCCCTAGACTTAATCTTAATTTACTTTTTGTATCTCAAATTCATACCTTAGTTTTGATATAGTTTTTTCATCAAATAAATATTTTGTGCAGGATCACCAAACTGAGAAATTAATTGAGGAAAGTTTTAGAAATGGAGACCTTTACTACATGAACAACTTATGTATCCCCAAAGAAAAATTTTGTTACTACGTCAAAAATGTGGACATCAATATTTGACATCAAAGATTAGGACCTTAGGTCATCCAAAAGTTAGAAAATTATCTATGATGACTCCTACCAAGGATATTTGTATTGGGAACTTTAAATGTAATGATTGCATACATGGAAAGATGAAATATTTATCTTTTGGACAAAAAAAACTTCTTTTCTTCTACTCCGTTTGAGTTTGTTCATTCCGATGTATGAGGACCCTCACTTGTCATGTCAAAAGGAGGATTATCTTATTATGTGATATTTGTTGATGATTTCATTAGATATTGTTGGATATACTTCCTAAGATTTATATCTGAAGTCTTTGAAATGTTCAAAAATTTTTACAACTTGGTAAAAATATAGTTTGATGCTAAACTAAAAATACTAAAAACTGATTCCGGAGGTAAATATATTTCAAGTGAATTCAAAAGATATTTGAAAAATTATGTCCAAAAACACCTCAACAAAATGAGCTTTCTGAAAGAAAACATAGACACATAGTAGAAACAGCAAGAACTCTTCTTATTGCAAAAAATATACCTAAAACTTTTGGGCTGAAATAGTCTTTGCTTTCGTTTATCTCATAAATAGAATACCTTCAAAAGTTTTAAATAATATAACTCCTTTTAAAAAGTTGTTCAAATATGAACCCGATTTTAATAGACTTCGAACTTTTGGATGCAAATGCTTTGTTTTAAATGACAAGACTGACAAACTAAGTTCAAAGGTTATTGAATGTGCCTTTATTGGTTATTCTGAGATACAAAAAGATTACAAATGTTATGACCGAGTCAAAGACAAGATCATAGTTTCAAGGAATGTAAAGTTTAATGAAGAAGAAAATGGATTTAAAAATTGAGGAGAATCACAAGACAACAATTATTATTCTTTTCTTTTCAAGTATCTTTCCCAATGTGATGATGAGATGTATGATATTGATAGTAACATTAATGACAAGGATGACAGTGGAGTACCCAAAGACATAATCACATCATAGAAGAAACCGGCAACAAAACATTGGTGAAGAAGAACACCATGAAACTATCGATCTTCGATCAAACTTTAAATGTAGACAACCTTAGAAGATCCACTAGAAACGTAAGGCAACCCAATAGGGTTGTACCATGTGATACATTCACCCCAACACATAGAGCTAGAATCAATGTCATCTACTCTCACTTTGAACCACCTACATTTAATGAAGCCTCAAAATATATTGAGTGAAAGAATGCTATGTTAGAAGAATTGAGCGCCTTGAGAAAAACTCAAACATGGAAAGTACAAGACTTACCTATAGGGAAAAAACTATTGGATGCAAACGGGTTTACAAGGTGAAAACAAAAAGTGATGGATCTCTAGAAAGATATAAAGTCAGGCTTGTTGCTAAAGGTTATACTCAAGAATATGGAATTGACTATGAGAAAGCATTTGCTCATGTAGCTAGAATGACTACTGTTATGACTCTTATTGCTTTGGCATCCATTAAAAACTGGAATATCTATCAAATTGATGTTAAAAATATTTTCTTAAATGGAGATCTTATGGAAGAAGTTCACATGGAAGTACCACCAGATTTATCACTTTCACAAGGAAAAGTTCTTAGACTTAAGAAGGCTCTATATGGCCTCAAACAAGCACTAAAGCTTGGTTTGATCGTTTTAACTTTGTTATCTTTAGTTATGGATTTTACTCATGTTCGACTGACACTACCTTGTTTGTTAAGAATACTAGTACAGGTATCATAATCATCTTACTATATGTTGATGACATGATCGTTACAGGTAGTGACAAATAAGATATTAAAGAATGTAAAAATCTACTACAAAAAAAACTTTGAAATGAAAGATTTAGGTTTTCTCTATCGTACTTCATGGGTATTGAGGTTGCATACTCTACTAGAGGTTATTTTTCAATCACAAACTAATTTTGCTGCAGAGATTATTGTTAAGTTAGGTATAACGGATAGTAAGATCACGAAAACTCCTGAAGCAATAGGAAGCAAAATGAAGATTGATGATAGAGTTCCTCTTACCAATCTCACTCCCTACCGACAGTTCGTGAGATCTTTAATGTATCTTAGTATCACTCTCCCTGATATTGCTCATGCAGTTCATACAGTAAGTCAATTTCAGCATGCTCCATCAAGCGTTCATATAGGAGTTGTTCTTCGTATTATTAGATACCTCAAAGGAACAATAAATAAGAGAGTATTTATGGTTCTTCTTCCTTTCTCAACTTGATTGTTTATACTGATGTTGATTGAGGAGGAGATACAAATGATAGACACTCAACTATTGATTTCGTGTTCTTTTTAGGGGAAACACTCATCTCATAGAAGTGCAAAAAGCAACAAAAAGTCTTTTTTCTTCTACAGAAGTTGAATATCGAGCCATGGCTTCTACAGTATGGCTTCATCAAATGCACCTTGATATGAGAATAAGAATATAAGAATCCACTGATTTGTGCTACGACAACAAGAATTCTATCTACATTGCCAAGAATTAAACATTTCATGAACGAAACAAGCATATAGAAATGGATTGTCACTATGTTCATGAAGAATTTTTGAAGAAAACTATCAAGCTTTCATATGTCTTCTCAGAATTCAAGCTGGTTGATTTCTTCACGAAGCCTCTACGTTCTTTCATATTCAATTTTCTTTTAAATAAACTATTGGTGATAGCACCGTAAGTTTAAGGCGGAGGTGTGTTAAGAAATAGGACATCGTAGTTAGGTTTTACATTTTATTTTTATTTTTATTCTTTATTTATTATTTCTTTTTTCTCCTTTGTTCTAGCCGTTGGGTAGTCCCAACGGCTCTTTTATGAGCCGTTAAGAGCCGTTAGAACTAGCAAAACGGCTAGTTCAGCCCCTTCTTCCCTCTCCTTTCTTGTATAAATATGTAATTTGTTCCTTGTACAAACAAGTTGTGATTTACAGCAATTTGATGTTCATCTTGAATAAAGATTATACCTTTTCACTTGGCCTTGGTGCTTATTTCTACTGCATGTTCATTTAGTGACTGTTAGGGCCCGTTTGATGGGCGGGTGAAATTCACCCCGGAGGGAAAAAGTCGTACGGACAGATGATATTTCACCCGCCCATAAGAAATGCCAACAAACGGGGTGGAATTCCACCCGTTTAACCCAAAAGGGCGCGGGTGGAATTCCACCCGCTCGAAAGTCCGAGCTCCGAGCTCGGACTTTCGAGCGGGTGAAAGCTCGAACAACACAACAAGCGCTCGATCCACCCTCGACACCCTCGACGGTCCCCTTTCTCTTCTGATGCCCTAACACCCTCGACGGTCCCCTCTTTTCCCCTCTTCTCTCTCGCTACACCCTCACCATCGACGTTTCGTCTCTCGCCCATCTCCACAGGTCTGCGTCTGCTTCTCCCTCGCACTGGACGGAAGGGCTCCTCACTCGCTGCACTCCACGGGTCTGCTTCTCCTCCTCCCTCTCACTCGACGGTCTTATCCTCCTCTCTCGTTCGACAGGTCTGCGTGTCTCTGAACTGTCACTGCATCTCCTCTTCGCTTGCTTCGTCTTTGTTGTGTTTCCTCCTTCTATTGTTGTGTTTCCTCCTCTGTTGCTGCATCTTTCCGCTTTGATGTGTTTCCTCCTTCTATTGTTGCATCTTTCCTCTGTTTTCTTCCTCTTTGCTGTGCACGATCTTGTTTGCTCACTGAACTGTCACTGCACGTTCTTTGTATGTTGTTTGATATGTTGAAATTTGGGTTTCGTTGAGTTCTTTTGGCGATTTCTACTATGGGCTTTCCGGGTAATGCCCTAGATTGACCGATTTCTACTGTGTCGTTTTTTGGGCTTGGTTGGTGTGTGTGGATCAACCGGAGAGAAGGGCGTTACAGTTTCTTTGTCAAGTGATTCTTCAATAATCAATCCCATTGCAACGAATAGGCATTGGATTGCAGCACAGTTTCTCATATTTGGACTCTCTGAGATGTTCACTGATGTTGGGCTAATTGAGTTCTTCTACAAGCAATCTGTAGCAGGGATGCAATCCTTCTTGACTGCCATGACATATTGTTCATACTCCCACCAATCAGCATCTTCGGCTTTGCTGGATCAAATGCTGGTGAAGAATTACTCAACATTGTTCCTTTCTTGTACTTCCTGACCTTTTCACACTCCTCAAATCTATAGAGCCTGGCAGTCATCTGGGTACCTCCCAAAACCAGATTTTTGGCATCCTCAAATGGGTTTTCTCCATCCAAGCTGATGCTTTGCCATCCATCATCAATTATCAGGAATCTCAGCGGCACACCTCCTTCTGCAAATTCCTTAACTCCATGCCAAACACCAACAGGATTCACTGTCAAGTAGAAGGCATCCCAAGTGCACCAACCAAACTTGTCGACGACGGATGGAACCGACTTCTCTTCCAGCAACCTGAAGGTGTTGAGATGAACTCTAGAAGCGCCGTAGGCCTCCTTCATCAGCACATATGGATTGTCACTCACATGAACATAAGCACATGTTGTAAAAGATGAAGTTTTTACTTTGGTTGAACCACTCTCAGCACAGAAAATGACATGGCCATCAGTCCCAGGATGGAGGGCAGACCTGAACGAACCTTCAACCAATGGAAGAATCAAGGCATAGGAACCGAGTTCAGGGACATCAAGAAGCAGCCATTGGGTTTCCATCTGCAAATCTGATCCGCTTCGTCCCACCCACTGGGTAGACCACCATGTTTTGAATCTGAAGATGCTTAAAAAGTTTCTTTCTGTGAATCGACCCAGTGAAGTCCTCAGGTTATCAGATCCCTCACGTGTGCTGAACCCAAGAAACCCACCTCTATGTGATGCAGATTGAACCTTCTGTACTAGGGGCAACGAAGATGATGCGTCCCAACGAAGATGAAATCACAGATGAAGATATAGAAGATGTTGCATCCCAACAATGCCTCTGCAGGGAATACACCCTTCTGTGTGGATTTGTACTAATTAAACATACGTGGACATGTACCTTTGTGGGTATAACTTCATTTTGACAACTATATTACGGTCTTGGATGTTATGGTTTAAACTTTGTTATTGTTATAAATTTCATTTTGACAACTATATTATGGTGTTGGATGCTATGGTTTGAACTGTGTTTGGGATAGTAGGGAATACACCATTTTGTGGATTTGTACGAATTAAACTTCTGTGGACATGTACTTGTGGGTATAACTTTGTTACTGTTATAAATTTCGTTTGAACAACTATATTATACTGTTGGATGTTATGGTTGTAACTGTGTTTTGGAAGATCATCTTCCAATTTCTTTGCAAGTCATATTTGGCGAGGAGAAGACACAAAAAAACCCTTTACCAAGTTAAATTTTTCTTGTGCATCAAACAGAGTTAAATTCACCAGGTTAAATTCTTCTTGTGCATCAAACAGGGTTAAATTTACCACGGTAAATTCTTCCCGTGCATCAAACAAGACCTCAAATTGGAAGCGGAAGAAATTTCAACTTGTAAATTTTTCCAGAAAAATTTACCACGGTAAATTTACCCTAGAAGAATTTCACCCGCCCATCAAACGGGCCCTTATAGTCACATTTTCAATCTCGTATCCAGAAAATTAAATGATGTGCAAGACTTGGAAAAGAAAGTTCCAAGGATGGAGACTCCTCATTGCAGACACTCGGGCTTGTTAATTCACCATTCATAGTCTCAAGGCTCTCAACCATAGTCACAGAAAATTCATTTTTTTTTTTCAAAATAAAAAACATGAAAAAATGCGACAAACTAAATGGCCGTTTAAAACTAAAAAACGTTTTTGTTATTAGTTTCTCACTAAAAAACGTTTTTGTTATTAGTTTCTCACTTATTTTATTTTTTCCCCAATTTTAGTTTTTTAAAATTTTTAAAAATTTACCATATTTTTCCCTTTTTTTCATGCTCACCGTATTATATATGAGAAAAACATCGTTGTTTAAAACTCCGAGACGTTATTTGTGATTATGGTCTCAACCATTGTGATCTTGCTACCTACTATTTAAGCCCAATTAACTAAAGAGGGAACACATGGAATTAAATCCCTATTGTTGAAAGAACTTATTCCATCGCTTCCATAGTCATGAAAAATTGTTCTCACATTGCCAACCCAATGCAAGTAATATACCACAAAATTTTGCACTTTAACTTAATTAACATAACGCAATTTTATCCAAGTAATGACCTACAACACCACTTTATCAGCAAGACTCTATTGAAGAAGTGATTGGAGTCTTGGAGGAGTCACTCTTACAATCAAACCAATGAACTGCTCTTGTTCAGCATTTACTTTTTTGCCTTCTCCTCACCTACCATAGTATGTCAAAGAGGGATAAAAGGTACATCGGAATACTCATGCCCAATCAATCTGATTTTCCAGTCGTACCATGCACTTTTCATTGTTATTTCATGCTTTCCGTCATATCTCATCAACAGCTCAGAGTATGTTGAAAATCAGAATGCCTACACATGTTCAAGGTAAGGAGGATTTCCAATTCTAAGATGCCTTAGATTTGATGAATCCCCAAAGGCAATAACAGGATCGATTCATTGATGAGTCCTTGATGTCCACTTTGGCGGCAATTAAGAGACAATGAATTGTTAATAGTGATGCCAATAGTCGTTACTCACTTAATTTCCGCAGAAAGCTATCTCACAGATAGATGCACAATTGCACATCCGATGAAGTATGTCTGGACATTCCTTTCAGAATTGAAGCATTCCTTCTTGATATGACCTTCATTGAGAACTTCTAAGAGCAGAGAGGAAATTGGATGATCGAGCCTCAATTCCCCTCTTAGTTTGCTTGCATGAATGAAAGCATGTTGACTAGGTTAACTCAAGTCAGCTAAATGAATTTAGGCTTTAGCGCTCTAAAACTAGTTTCCATTTCAAACTTAAAATAAGTTTATTTGAACATCGCTTTGTGTTCTTTTGTCATATGAACTCCTATATTTGACGTCAATGTCAAGACGGATCTACCTAGACCCAAAGGTGTTGACATGGCAGCTGTCAGCCTCGGCTGTTAGGTGGGAATCATGCTTCAAATTCCATGGATCACTTCTTGCATAAGCCGATATTCTAGATGTACAACTCGGCGTCCAGAGGTATAGGGGTTTTAGTGCTGCTACCAAGAACGTTCATGCTTGGATTCCCGTTCATTTTGCATCGGAAAAAGAAAAGGAAATATCTAGCCTGGAAATTCAAGATACCACAAAACAACCCCAAGTCGAGCGCCGTCGATCCTGAAGTATAAGCCTACAGTGTCCTCGACAGCCCCATGTCCGTCAGTCTTTCCTACCCAATTACCATAACTTCGTTATTTCAAATAGTCTGAACGATAGATGAGAGAGTTATTCTCTGGCGAGTGATTTCTTTCTCAAAATCAGTAAACGGAACGCGAGCAAGGCCCTTTTCTTTCCCTCTTTTAACCTATGCCCTCATCCCGCTATATTCACCACATTATGCATAAAGAAGATTACATCAAGCATAGATGAACAGGTAAATAGGTAACCACAGCACAAGCAGAGAGAAGCCTCACAAGTGCGTTGTTGATGAGGAAGACAGCGTCCTGGGTGGTACGAATCTCTCCTTCGTTGCGGATGAGGCGTCTTATTCTACTCATGGGAAACGGGGGAATCACCGTCGAGCGGACGTCGTCGTCACCATCATCATCAGCCAAAGGAGATGCACCTCTCTGCATATGATGGGTCTTCCTCAGTGTTCCTGGACAACCGTTGCTGCTAGCATCTGCGGAGACGCCCTCATGGCCTCGCCCTCCTCTCTCCGAACCGGAAGACGACGATGACACGAAAACTAGGTTCCCAGAGAGGTGAGTTCCCATCCCTGTGGGTGTGCAGGCGGCAAGGGACGAAGGACGCCTTGGTATTACCAAAGCCTCAACTCGGACCTTTCCCGTGCAGCGTGCTACAGAGTACGGGAGGAAGCTGCTGCCTTCTTCGGTTGGGAGCTGAGGGAGCCCTTTTGTGTTTCGCAAAGGTAGTCATGGATTCAAACACGACAGCCCCTTTTTGTTCCACCGAACCATTCCGTCCTGAGTTCCTGGTTTTCGACCACGTGAGGTACTGTAAAGTTTTAAGGTTCCTTGTATACCATTTTGAACGATGACACGATCTTTCTGTTTCAGACATTTTAGTTTCATGTTTGTTTGTGCATGAAAGATTTTTTTTTCTGGTACAAATGAGGCTAAAAAGCTTAGGTGAAACTTTATGTCCAGTACAAACGTTTGAGAAGCTGTTAAAAAGTATCGGCACATTTGTTTCAAGTTTGTCTTTTGCTGGAACATTTCATAGAATTTGAATTAAAGTTCTACCTTTAGGCTGAGCTTGATGGCGAGGAAGTTGTTAAAATCTATAAAGAGTGTACGGTAATGCATTAGTTTTTTCAAATCCAAGCCATGTTTGATGGCCTCGAAGTTTTTTTTTTCCAAAAAAAACTTTTAAGTTTGCTGCATAGGAAATTTTGCCACACATAACATTTTTATCCGTTGTAATACATCAACAGCTCAGGTTCACGTCCATCCACCTAAAAAACAGATCAATAAGCCAAATTGGTAAGTCGGCTCTTTAACCACAAATCAGTAACTAAGCATTACGAATAATTTAAATGTTAATTTTTAAATGTACGGGTTTCATGTTCGAAAGGGACGAATACCATTACCAAAATAGATCAACCATTTGTTGTCCTCAAGAACTGGACCTAACGGTAGAAGGGTGACTTTTCGCGTTTGGAAAACCCATACATATTTGGAACTTTCCACCCGATGCACAATAAAATTGCATCAAATGCAGCCTTAGACTGTAATACCACATTTCAAACGACGACTGAAAATTTTCAGTAGAGATGAGTGTGTATATGTTTAGTAAATTTAGGGGTTAAACGTCTAACATGGCAACGATTTGGGAAGAAGACAACCCTAAGTGCACATATCTTTGCTCTCTTTTCATTATCAAGTTTTTGAGAGTAAATACAAATGCAAGCTTACAACACGACAAAACCCACTTTAAAATATTTCACAATTCACAACATTACAAATTTCAGTACCCAACTCGAGCGGGTCCTAACTCGTGAGCTAGTAAATATGAGTGTAGCTGATGTGGATGACTCCCAGTCGGATCGGCGAGTTTACAATTACGCCTATAAGTCCTCCATGGAGGTCAAAACCTAGCTTAAAATAAAAAAAAAAACATATCAGTTGCTTGTAAATAATTACTAAGTAAAGTTTCCTTTGAAATAAAATAAAATGTTATGGTTTTCTCTACAAATGAGCCATGTCGATCAAATTTGAGTATTATTGAGTTCAAAAAAGAAATGTTGTGCTTTGCATGTCTTATTCTATATCTCTCATAGAAAACTTGCCCGTCACCACTCCAGTGTGTCTTTCTTTTGTACACCACAACTTGTGGATATTAGGCTTCGTTAGGGTGCAAGACAGATTCTAAGATCTATCTAACATCTTGCACGAAGTAAGGATCGCTCTCCTTTTCAACCCATCTGATTTCAATTTCTTATAGGTTTTGCAATTCATTTCATTTGTGTGTGATTTTTCTTGTGGCACTTCGAGCCTTCCTTGGTGTTTAATTCTTCGTTTATGAACCCATGATGCACCTAGAGTAGTAACCTGGCATTAATAGTTAATGTGCCACATATTAAGTTGAAATTGCTTGATACCATGTTTTTGCAGGAACTATGCATACTCTGGCCCTTTGCTCATAGTTTATCATGTGTTTTTTTTTTCTTTTATGGTTTCATATGATTATTCTGATTTATTGCATCTAAGGTTAGATTGGACGTGTCAATGTTTCTTACCCTTTGCTTATCCAAGGATGGGTCTGTCCACAAAGTTCACCGTCTTCAAGGTCCTCTAGTTAGGTTCAGGCTTTAGACCCAATGTCTTTGCCTCTTATTTTGAGATGAAGTGTGTTGGCCCGAGTCTATAATGCCCACATTAGACTTTACATTTATAGATGGTGTTTGATGCTGCACGATTTTGGACAACATTGAGTAGTTGAATGACTCTCATCAATGCTTGCACTTCTTCGTCCTCACCGTTGGTAGTTCTTATAGCATTGGCCTGTTTGTTGTCTTTTATCCGACGCTTCAGGATTTACCAGACTACATGCCTCTCTCTACAGAATGAACAAGTCACTACTTTGGCTTGATTAATATTGTTCATGCAAAAAAAAAAAGAAATGTTTTTTCTCGTATTGATGTTGGGACGACAACTCACCTTTGTTGTCTTATTGATGATTCTCTTTCTTTCCACTATGGTCAGGCTTCTTCAAGGACTCAAAAATGTTAGTGTAATTTTTACACTAAGTATTAACCAAGCACTTTGTTTCTACATAAACATCCTCTAAGGTCTTCAGGTTATTCTTTTCCACTTCAGCTTGGGTCAAGGCTGAAGCCCAAAGGTAAAGCAGTCCAATTTATCATTGCTAGCATATCATGTGTATTCAACATAAGCTTTTGGTCTCATAGTCTTGCAAAGATCCAATATGCTTTAATTCACCCATCATCTGATAGGGCTGCCTTCTTGCATTATGGGGCATGAAATAACGTCTGAATGCTCGTTGAAAGTCCTCAAGTGTATCAATCTTACAGTTATTTATTTTATTCGAATAACAAGCCTTTTGTGCATCTACCAAACAATAGCATCTTCCTTTAATAACATTGCTATGGTTTGGACTTGAGGTCATGTTCTATAATAGTTTGCAGGTTCATGTAGTATCCACTTTTAACAAAGAGTTATCTATTACCTTGCTATCTCAACTACCATTATATTTCATTGGTCTTTGGATGTCTACAATAGATGATCGATCCTCATTTCCACTTGCAGGAACATGTCGTTGCAGAATGGGGTTCTTTGCCCGAAGTTTTGTGACTTCAGTCTATAATGCAGCCACTTTTTCATTGGCCTGTTCATAGCCACAAGTTCAACTATTTCCTCTCACACGGTCTTCACTTAAATGACCCTCGATTCTTCAATTGACTCAGCTGCACTACCTAATTCTTCCTCATGTAGTTACGTTGGCCACCAACTTGTTCACTGATTGGGTCTGGTCCTCCTGGCCATAGAATGAGCCCATTTCATCGACTGGACCACTCCTTTTCCCTTGGCATTTTTAATATTGTATTGAGTTGGCAGAACATCCCTTTTCGATCATACATATTTGGGGAGTTACTTTACACGAATGAGCCCATTTCATCGACTGGACCACTCCTTTTCCCTTGGCATTTTTAATATTGTATTGAGTTGGCAGGACATCCTTTTCGATCATATCTATTTGGCGAGTTACTTTACACGAACTCTCCAAGCACTTCCCTAAATTCAGCCTCAACAAAGCTTTGATACAAGTTGCCATGGGCCAACCATTTCTCAGCCCATGTGTTGTGAAACAATGTCATTTCCTCATGAGCTTAAAGAGATAAGAAAGAGGAAAACGAACCTGCAATAAGCAGTTTCATTCACTTTGGAAGACAGTAATTATAAGGGACTGTAAGAAAGAATAACTCGACTTTACCTATAAGGGTGTCTGGAAAACCCAAGAAGAAAAACTCTAAAACATGACACTTGAATATGTGGGAAGATACACAAATGAACACGGTAAACAAAGAAAAGATTATGTGCACAAAGATTGGAAAACATAAACAATGGTTGGTTAGTGTTTGGCGGATCCTTGATGACGCCACACACTCGTCCTCATTAAAGGCTTGGCGGCCGCCAACAATCAAGAGTTGGACCAACGAGGACCGCATTTGGCGCGTTTCTTCAAGGGGGGACCCTGGCTCATTTAATTTCTCGCTCGCTCCGTCGGTGCATCTCATAGTCCTCACTTGCCATCATTTCCCAAGCGTGCGTTTTCCACGACGGCGGACCCCCTTCCCCACTATGGTCTGACCGGGGCCAATGCAAATTCAACAATGAAGAGAGCGTCTACTTTCTGGAAGGATGGAGGACTGGCGGGCGGCGGAGTCGAGTGTAGACGGCAGACTGGGAGTCTCGTTGTTTAAGTAACTCTGGGCTCCCTTCCACTCGGAAAGCTGGTTCCCAAAAAATATATTTACAGCAGGAAATAGAGATCGGCACAGTCTATACAGTTCCATGTACAAAAATCCAGTAGCATATCATCAGCTGCTCTTATAACCAAGACAGAACCCCCCACAAAAAACCTCTAGATAACTTTCAAATACAGCAAACTGCAAAGCCAAAACTCGCCTGCTTAGCCAAATTCATATATGACGTATTGGTCTCTGATCAAAATGATTTTCCTTCCTACCTCCATAGTTGGTCTATTATCTGTGACCTGCAAAATGTGTGCTCTGCTTTGATTTGTTTCCATTGCTCCTGCCATTTACTTCTTCCTTCTACGAGCCACCGTATTCTTCTCCTCCAGTTTTTATGTGACGCAAGTATCTTCACTCTGTTCGTCTCTCCTTCTATTTGATCGAGTCCCCATTCAACCGCCTTCAGTTCAACCCCAAATGAATTCATCACCTCTAAATAATTTGACCGCTACGAGAATGGGTAACCAATCTAGCCTCTCTATATAAGCTTCAGGAATTTGTAGACTGTCTTCACAAACCGATCCTGTAAAAAAACGTTTCTTCCTTTGATTCCTGCGATCTACTGCGGCGACCTTGTCAGACCCATTGAACGAAGACGGGGATAAAAAATAAGCGAACATGATGAATAAAAGGAAAAACAGAGCAGGGAGCGAGCGTGATGAGTGCCGCCAATTAGAGGGAGGGGAGTAATGTCGTGAACGTCGTCGCAATTATTTGAATCGAATTGATTTGATAAACGGACGGATACAAGAGAAATCGTAGAATCATGGACAATGCATTATCCTTTTAAGTATTTTTGTAACATGTAATATATTTCTATTCATATATTTTATATTTCACATATCAAATAATATTTTTTGCCACATGATTGATGAATCTGCACTGCCAAAGCGGTGGATTTATCAATCCAGTCTCGTGAACTTTTGATTTTAGTAACATTAGAAATCCGGGATGGATGATAGCCGCATGTCTTTCGGCTTTTACATTTTGTTTGTGGAAAATGCTAAACAAATATATTCGAGGCTTGACAAAACAAAAACACGTACGAATGGAAATAGTAACACATAGAATGATAGAATGGGTTTCTAAATACTTTAACAAACAACGCCAATCACTCCGTAGAGATAAGCGGCCGTTGGCAGCTGCGACTATTAATTCAAAAGCGACCCTCACTTTTTTTGTTTAATTTTCTAATACAAATTTTTCTTAAAAACTGTTAAACAGGACTTGTTAAATGATATCCTTTGGGCATATAAGAAATTCAACTTTACCGGTTTAATTTGATCGGGTTTCTTCATCAAGTAAAAAAAAAAGACAAGAAATCATCCTAAGTGCATAGGTAAGGTAATAGGTGGCTGTAGTATTTTTGAAGGGTTTGTATAAAGGGGTAAGAAGATACTTCTTGTATTAAACATTTAAACTCCTGTAACGTCAAGTTGAAGTATAGTGGAGAGGTCAAGTTGAGGTAGAAAGCAGCTCTGAACTTTAGGAGGATTAAAAAAGAGTGGAGGGAAAACAGTGATATTTCTTTAACATATGGCAGTAGTAATTTTTGTCAATTTGAAGTTTTTTTCTTTTTAATTAAACCATGGGTTCTAGAAATGTTTTAGAGCTGTGTATAACGATACATCATACATTTTGATATGGTATTTTGACATACGAAGTCCTGAACAAAAGTAATAGAAAAGAGTAAAGGGCCTCCACGAAAAAATCTCTTTTGCTTTATGTGTGTGTGTGTTCTCGTGGCTCAATTCCCTTGTCTCAACCCAAACTCTAAAGAAGCGCACTTTTTCTGTGTCATCTGGTCCAACCATGATGCTTTTACTTACTTTTGGATCTTAGTTCAAGGCAATAAAAAGATGTGTTTTGAGTATTCCTTATTAACATTTCATAGATTTTAAATTTGTGCTACATGTTAAAAACCATAAATTAAAGGTCGGATGAAAGTGATTTAATCTTAAATCCATATACATGAGAATAAACTAAATGTAAATAGTGTTAGATTGGCACTACAAGACATGAAAACTCTAAGATCTCAATTTAAGATCTGGAACAAGCACAACCTTTACACGCACCCGTGAAGTGATGTTTGCAGTGAAATATGCGTCACTTGGCCCAACCATGAAGTTTACCTTTTCCTTTTCCCGTGAAGGCATAAAGCCGTAGAAGCGAAAAGGCCCATTGCTTTCCAAAATCCTTCCTGTGCAGAACAATGTGTTCACTGGTAACGTGGACGGCACTGAGCAACGGAATCCCTTCTTAACACGTTAGGTTGGCGTACAGAACTCATTTTCTTTGTTATATGGTTACAGATACCCCCATGTTCCAATTAAATAGCTTTTCAAGGTACGGCCTCTAGTCGCTGTCGTGAAAACAACCATGTCAAACGCACAAAGCGAGGAATACTCTCACCCGACACTGCAACAAAAGAACGAAAAGCGCAAAAAAGAAAAAAGGGAAATGTAAAGAAAAACCAAAAAGAGAGCAAATGAAAACAAAACCTTGTACCGAAAGACACCAGCCTGCGAGAGGACGCTGATTCTGGCGGCAGCAATCTGAAGCAACTTCGGCAGGCGGAGAGCTTTCCTTTTACTTTTTTTTTTTTTTTTTTTTTTGGAGGGGGATCATGATTCGCTTTTTTATTTTTATCGTTTTTTCCCCGAAATTCTGTTAAACATACTGTAAAAGAGGCTGAAACGCCGATACATCCGTGCGGGCCAGAACGTTTCCGCTCATAAATGTCAAGGGCCGGATCGAGTGCCATACTGTTTCACCTTCACAGCGATCCGATGCATCATGCATGGGAGGACTACAAGGAGAGAGAGAGAGAGAGAGGAGGCACCAGCAGCAGTAGACTTGTTTCCATTGGATTTACGTCTTCACCAATTTCTCACCTCCCTCTGACCTCTGAGCTTACAGTGGCAATCGTAATAAAACAATGTAAACCGAAAGAAACAAGCTGTAGGGCCATGGCAAGGTGGGTTAACGCACTACCATAGTGCTGCGGTCCTCTGTCCTCCGACACTAATGGAAGCCGTTGGAAAGTGTCTCACGCAGCTCGTCTCTGTAACACAACCGTACAAGCTTACGCACGGGTGACGCGACGAAGCCAAGAATGCGGTGCCTTGCCGAATGGTGTCATCTCAAGTAATGTAAGGCACTCACATTTTGTATACCCCCTTTGCCGGCATCCGCGAGACTCGCCCATCGACCAAAGGCTAGGGAGGTGATCAAGCATGAAGCGAGGAGGCGTTTGGTTGTGTTACCTGCTCTTGATAGCTTGTGACCTCGGAATTTCACTTGCTGCAAATGTTAGCTATGATCACAGGGCGTTGGTCATCGACGGGAAACGCAGAATCTTGATATCTGGTTCCATACATTATCCCAGGAGCACTCCGGAGGTGAGATCCTTCTTTTTTTGGCGTATGTTCTTTCTTACTTCTTCTCCTGCTGGAGTTAACACACTCGTATCGGTGCCTTCGCTGGAGCCTGGAAAAGGAAAAAGTAAAAATCATCGGGTGGGTTTCTTGCCTGCAGATGTGGCCAGACCTCATACAGAAAGCCAAAGACGGTGGCCTCGATGTCATTGAGACATACGTTTTCTGGAACTTACACGAACCTGTACAGAGCCAAGTACACACCCTCTCTCTCTCTCTCTCTCTCTCTCTCTCTCTCTCTCTCTCTCTCTCTCTCGCTGTCTGTACGTCACATTCGTCTTATGGAAATGGACGACATGGCGAAAGAGTGAAAATACAGCATACTTATTTCTTTTCCTTCTGTTCAGTACGATTTCCAAGGCAGAAAAGATCTGGTGAAGTTCGTGAAAACGGTGGCAGCAGCAGGCCTTTATGTTCATCTACGAATTGGCCCTTACGTGTGCGCAGAGTGGAATTATGGGTAAAAAAGCTTCCCTTATCATTCGATTGTCGTAATGGTTTTGCCTGCCGTCGCACTCGTCTGACTTGAACGCTTGTAGGGGTTTTCCTCTCTGGCTGCATTTTGTTCCCGGAATAGAGTTCAGAACTGATAACCAACCTTTCAAAGTAGGTGTATACCAACCAATGCTTCATTTGTGGTTTGCTTGTTCCCTTACAATATTTCGAGGATGGGCTTGAGATTGTTCTGCTTCAGACAGAAATGCAACGTTTCACATCGAAGATTGTACAACTCATGAAGCAGGAGCAACTATTTGCGTCTCAAGGAGGACCCATTATCTTGAGTCAGGTCCTTCTCTTTCTTTTCTTGATCTTTTTTCTTTTCCTTTGCTCTCCACTTTACTCCTTACCCTGAAGAATATGCCAAGACGAGGTAAAATAAAAGAAAGGAATTCAAAATCCATCAACTAGATGCCATAAATATTGTTTTTCTTCTCCTCTTCCATTGGCCAGGTTTTTTTTTTTCCTTTTACGTTGATTACTGCTTCTGTATCTTAGTTTTGTGAAGAGATAATCCTACAAGCAACTGCTGTTTGCTGACGCCCACCTACAAATTTACAGATCGAAAATGAGTATGGGAACATCGATTCTGCTTATGGACCTGCTGGAAAATTGTATATCAATTGGGCTGCATCTATGGCTACAGCTCAAAACACAGGTGTTCCCTGGGTGATGTGCCAACAGGCTGATGCTCCTGATCCAATTGTGAGTCCTAAATCATTATGTTTCCGTTTGATATACAAAACATGAAGTGTTTAATCCGCATCCTTGCACCCATCAAGTGCATATAGGCCTCTCCTTTCTGTCCATACTTTTTCTTTTTTTAACTTTGGAGTTTGGAGTAGGCTTAAATCTGCTAAGGCTCTACTTTTGCCATCCTCCTTGCAGATAAACACTTGTAACGGATTCTACTGTGATCAGTTCACTCCAAACTCCAACCAGAAACCTAAGATGTGGACAGAAAACTGGACTGGATGGTAACCTTTTATGCTTTCTTTTTGGTGAAGACAACACTTTCGGTTATGTACAGCTTCTTCTCTCCTCAAGGAGTGCAGTGTATAAAGTTTCCTAATTACTATCAATCTAAGATGACCTATTCAATTTGTAGTCACTTGTCCTTAGATTCTTATTTCTTCTAAACATTGTACACTGTGTGCCACTGTGTGTGAGGTTGCAAGCAATCCTGCTTTTGTTTTAGAAGGGGACAAATCAACATGTGATTGAAGGCCTGAGGCTATGTAATGCTTCGTCATGACTCGTGGCAACAAAATAATATAGTGGACATGCGATGAACTTCTTAGAGAGGATGTTCAGCTCGCATATGTTAATCTTATAAATCATGGTGGTACTCTTATGTGTATGACTAACCTAATGGCAGAAATTAGGTAGAATGGTATATCATTTCCTGTTAAGAATATGTTTATGAACAAGCTGGTATTTTTTATACATCTTGCTAAATGTGAACCTGCCCTTACATTGTGCTCGTTGCCTTATTCCATTTTGATAAACTTCATCCACAAAAGTTTCCTATGAATTATGATGATCTTATCTTTTATGTTCTCATTTTTTTATTCTTCAAAAACTGTAATATTCATATTATAGGATTACTTCAGGTTTCTATCTTTTGGTGGTCGAGTACCTTATAGACCAGTGGAGGACATAGCATTTGCAGTTGCTCGTTTTTTCCAGCGAGGAGGATGTTTCCAGAACTACTATATGGTACCTTTGTCACTTTCTTGCCCTATCCATTTGCAGACTAAATGGGCCAATTTTTCTCCTAATCATTTTATCAGTACAAATATGTTCTATGTATACTAGATACACTGACTCATGGAATCTTGTGATCAAATAGTACCAGGGTGGAACCAACTTTGGCCATACTTCTGGTGGCCCTTTTATTGCCACAAGTTATGATTATGATGCTCCAATTGATGAGTATGGTAAATGAAAAAGTTTATAACTTTATAAGTTAGTATACCAGAATAAATTTGGTGCGAAGACTGAATTTGTGCTAACTTGTAATTTCATATTATGAAACAATTTCTTTTTTTCCATCTGCATTGCAGGCATTGTTAGACAACCTAAGTGGGGCCACCTCAAGGACTTACACTCATCCATCAAGTTATGTGAGGATGCATTAGCTGCTGCAGATCCGACTTTTACTTCCTTGGGTCCAAATTTGGAGGTATTTCTGTTAGCACATGAATGTTCCTTTTTGCTAACAGGATCTATCTTCTGGAATTTGTCTGACTTTTGCACATTCTTTTAGAACTTGGCAGTAACTAGGCATCAAAACTTAAGTGCATTTTTTTGCATAAACTTCTGCAATAGTTTCTACACCAAAAATGCTTGAGTGAGTAGTGTAAAAAGTAATTATATGTTGGTTCAGACAATGGATATCGTAGAACTTTCACATCGTTTCTGTAATTCCTACACAAATTAGTGGATTCTGCTGCCTATAATGCAGAATCTGAAAATGCCAAATTTATCATGATTCATGCCTTTGCTGGCAGTGAAGCAATGTTACCAGCTTCTTAGTTAATGTACCTACTCTGTTATCATGCTTCTGAGATTTAATTTGATTGCATTTCTTCTCTTTCATCTTCATGGAATTTGCTACTGGTCGAGTACAAGTAGTTGGACATCACGACTTAGATCCAGCTGCCTTGGAACTAGAAGCCCATGAGGGGCAGACCTTGTTCACTGAATATTATAGTTGATCAATCACCAGAACTATTGGTGTTGGAAAGGCACTGGGCACCATAGGTTGCAGTAAATGAGGGAACTTAGAAGAAGGAGAAACCCTTCTCTCTTTTAACTTTTAATAACTGTCTAAAGACAACCTTGGTTTTTCTTCTTGCAAGTATGTGACTGCTGTGCTGTGGTGCCTGAACATTCATTGAATTGTACACATTTTGAATCATCCAACTCATAACAGAGGTGGTTGAGTATTTTTTTTGCAAAAATGAACAAAATATACAGTATTACCATAGTTCCACAGGACTCATGACTCAGCCCTGTTGGATCTGTCTTGAATGGGTTTGATCAAGCTCTTGATAGGACCGAGTCTAGCTGCTGTGTATACCTGGTAGGAGGTTAAACCAGTCTGAGTCACCTGTGTAGCCAAGTCAGTCACCTAGTTTTAATGCATGTTTGTGAAGGATAACAAGTATGCCTCCTTCCCTCTTCTTTTTTATTTCCTTCTTTTTTATGCTTTTCTTTTCTTTTTCCTTTTTTTCTCTTCTTATTATGAGTTTGGTTCTTCAGCTGCACTGCCAACTTTTCTTCCTTTCATTCCTCTCTACTATTTTTTTCATATTTTTCTTCTATTTTAAGTTTCTTTCTTTTTCTTTTCTTCCTTCCTCTTATTGTTGCTAGTTAGGGTCGTTGACACTGTCAATTGTTTTCTCTTCTTCTTTTCTCCCTTCTGTTTCATTCCCTCTATTCTTCTTCTATTTTGTTTCTTGTTGTTTGTGACCATCTAGTCCTGCCTAGGCTCTAGGCAATGCTCACTGACAGCAGCTGATGTTTTGACTACACAAGTTTCTAACAGCAGCATTTACAATGACTAGCAGAGCAGCATCCTGTATTTGGAAATTCTTTTTGTGCAAAATGGGTTCACTGTACTGTAACCTTTAACATGTGCGTTCATCTAATAAAAGTATTTTTCTTTTGCTGATAAATTCTTATATATAATGAGAGAAATATTCCTTAAAGTTTCAATTGTAAGTGGTTCTTAATCTTTTAGCAGCTTAGTATGCTGAAGTGCCCATGCTGCTTCTCAGTAAATGTCGTTTAAAATATTTCTGCGTCTCTGTAAAGCTCAGTGTTCCAATAAACTAATAATTGAGAAACACTAAGACTCCCCTATTATTGATCACTGGGGATTGACTTTAAACGTAAATTACTAAATTTACCTTGTTCGATTATCGTTTTTCCTTTCCTCCATGATTATTTAAATAACATATGATCTTTCCTTTTCCAAGTGTCTGACACTTGCATAGAGAAAAGAATGGTTATATATATTTGGAAAATTCGGGTTCTGTTTCTTTTGTATGCAAGTGTCATGCTAGAATATTTCCAGACCATTGATTACTGTATTTCATTGACTTTATATTAGATTCTAATTTGTCTCTTATTGCAGGCACATATGTACAGGGCAGGGCCAGAAAAATGTGCAGCTTTTCTTGCTAATGTGGGCACACAGTCAGATCAAACTGTAACATTCAATGGAAATTCTTATCATCTGCCGGCCTGGTCTGTTAGCATTCTACCTGACTGCAAAAATGTGGCGTTTAACAGTGCAAAGGTATGTCTTGGATCAGTTTATTAACCATTTCATTCGTGAAGAATGGGCTTGGTTTATCTCACTCAATTAAAGGCAAATTTTGGCTAAAACAAGTTGCCTGATCTGGTGTTATTACTTAATTTTAATAGCCATATGTTAGATAAAATTTGAATAATGGAAGTTTTATATCAGAATGACAAGCATTCAGTCTGCATTACAGCTGAAGAGTTATTTGAAACTTTTGCAGTTGCAGCTTCTAATATTATATATGTCCATCTTGTAAATTGCTCGTAAGATGTAGTGTGCTTCCTAAGTTCCTAGTTGTAATGGTGCTTAGTTCCTTAAGTGGAGATTGAGATTCTATTTCTTTTTGATGCTGTGTAGACTTGTTGAGAAATAAATATAGTATTAATTTAATGACCATACTTTTATGTTTGAAACATAGCAGATAAATTCGCAGATTACACGTTTTGAGATGACACAGATCGAATCAGCATTCAAGTCTGAGGTATCAAGTGTTTCTTCTGTACCACTTCAGTTAACATGGAGTTGGATACCTGAGCCAGTGGGCATATCAAAGAGCGACAAGTTTGAAAGAGATGGTCTCTTAGAGCAAGTTAATACAACAGCTGATCTCAGTGACTATTTGTGGTATTCTTTGAGGTAACATATTCTGTTAGATGATAGTATTATCCTACAATCTTTTTTCATCTCAGGAAGGTCACTTCTTTCTCTTGTTGTAGCATTGGAATTATGGGGAATGAATCTTTCCTTGTAAATGGAACTCAAGCTGTGCTTTACATTGGATCACTAGGACATGCTCTTCATGCTTTCATTAATGGAAAGCTTGTTGGTATGTTGATAATTATAACTTCAAATGCTACAATTATGTTTTTCTTTTAGCAAATGATAACTTGCGGCATAGATTGTTCTGCACGTTGTATATTATCTGTAATTAGTCCTAAGTACTGCCATTTTGGATTTCTCAGCAAAGGAAACTTCATAAATTTTAGCTATGTTCTCTTTCTTTATGACGTAACAGGAGAAGGCTTCTCCATCTGTAAAATGACAAAAACAGAAAAAAGAACTCCATTTGTAAAATGAAAAAAGCAAAGGCATAAAAGGCAAGGGAAATTTTGCTCATTTGCTAAATCAAACAGCAAAATGGAAATCTCAACAGAAACAGGAAAAATATTACACCAGAAAAGCAGAATATTGCAGATCACCACTGTCCTATCAAAGCATTCACTTTTCATGGGAAAAGTTATCTATCCTTATTTATCATATTGATATTGAAGTTATAAATATTGGTGGTTCCTCCTTGCATATTGCCATGCACACGAACTGGATACTCCTTATGGACCAACAATTGTCCAGCTAAAACCAGGCTATGAGCGACGTGCAAAATCCACTTGCTGGAGAATCATCTCCATAACCTGGAACTTGATTCGCAAATTTATCAGGAAAGCCATGTAAACATATATTTTATTGATTGAGGAACCTGTTTATGTGTGGGAAACATGCTTTCTATGTAAACATAAAAGGCTTCTGCTGCACTCAACCAATTGTTTGTTCTGCTCATTATTTTATTAAAAAACCCATTGTGCTGCAACTTGTAACAGCATGACAATGAACAGCTAACATGGTGACTGTATAGTTGTGCCCATATATTTTTTACTATTTTGAGAAATGATCAGATGGTGTCTGCATATTCACACAGACATGAACACACACACATGGAGCTCACAGTTTATTATATCCAGACACCTCAAAAGGTAATTATATTCAACAACTTTTTGTTATGCTTGTCTTGAAAAAGATTTTACAAAAGATTCAATTGTTTACCGTCAAAGTTTTATTGTTACATGAGCCATTGGTTCTTTAATTGCTCAAAGAGTGCATTTAAACCTGAAATTGCCCACTTTATGCATGTATTGGTCCTTAGAACCTGCCATCTGGAAATATGCACTCTGACTCCAGGGACGCTCAAAAGTAGTCACCATTTAGTGTATGTCTTACAAATTTCATAATACAAATGTAACATGGATGTGAAGAATATGGGATTTGGTACTCATACATGGAATACTCTCTAAGCAACAACTGGAGGAAGTTTTTGATGCATAGATTGGATTTGGACATATTACTAACAAGTAACAACTAAACAGTCTGGAAGTCTACATCAGAATGGTACATGTTTCTAGTTTTTGGTCATGTAAAACCCATCCATATGGTTAAATTTGAGAAACATGCATCTCGATGGAGGTTGAAACTTCACAAGTCATGGAGTGCATATTTCCAAACTGCAAGGTTTGGGGACCTACATATCCTTGACCTTGTTGTCCATACTTGCATGTGTCCTATTTCAGAAATCTGAGAAGGTCCCATTATAAGGCTTCATTCGCAATTTCTGATTTCAAAGCCTTTCATGTTCCATTGTCCTTCTTGCGGACGTTGGTGAAGCAATAATTCTTTTATTTCTTACATTTTCTTTTATCAAAATTTATGTCTATAATCTACAAACATTCAAACATTTCCTAATAGAAACACAAGTTTTGAATGATTGAATTATATTCTTTTTCCCTTCCTTAATGTTCTGATATTTTAATCTTTTGAGCAAAGGCTGTGAATTTTTGTGTCCACCAAACATGCTCCGAGGTTATATAAAAGAATCAGGTATTTCTTGTCAATTTGAGAAGATGAAGCTTTACATGTGTGGTTTCTAGCAAACTAGTAAAATATGACTATTTGGTTCCAAAGTTAAGAGGGAAAATGTACTTTTATTCCTTTTTCTCTTCTTTTTTCATGCACCTTATATTCATTCTATGTGGATGTATGAATTGATATAATCTATCTTGAACTGCTTCAAAAGATGTTCTTATTTAATAATTGGATTTGCCATTACTATCTTAATAATTGAATTATTTTCTAGGCAGTGGAGCTGGTAACAGTGAAAATGCCAAGGTCACATTAGAAACATCTGTGGTGTTAAAGCCTGGTAACAATGTTATTGATCTCCTAAGCATCACGGTTGGCTTACAGGTTTAAACTTGAGCTTGCTGGATCTTTGCTCGTACCATTTATCAACCTTGTTTTTTTATTAGTATTAAAACCTGAAATCTGGAAGCTGGATATCTTTAGTTTGATTGATCATGTTCACTTCACAAACATTAACCATTATTGAGAACTTCAGATTATTCTATTCCCTGTCAATGTTATTCTCTGTGCTAGTTAGAGTAATATGCATGATGCATGGATTTTTAGCAGTGTTTTTTCCATAGCCTTTTCACTGTCTGATGTTAACTTTAAGAATATTCCAATATGAACTGGAGAAGCTCTTTTTTTTTCACCAAGCTGAAATGGTCTTCAAAGTGTGTAGAGAGAGAGAGAAAGAGACCCATTTGAAGTTTATCGATAGGGTGTTGGTGTCAGTGGGGTTGAGCTTTGGATATCAGGAAAGGAATGAAAATCCTAACCACATGGGCATTATCCTCTATGGTAGCTTTGTAGTTGTAACAACCAGGCCTATGCCCACACTAGGCTCGGCTTCTCGGTTCGGTGGATCCTAACCTATTCTCTGGCAAGTTTGGCTCAGACCTCAAAAGCCTAGGAATCATGACGATTAATCACTTAACCAATCTCATTTATAAGTCCTTAAATATTTTCCACATTCTTCAATAGGAGACTAAACTTTCGGGGTGTTAGAATCCACCCTTTAAGGCACATGCATCTTTACGTGTGGGATCCCTAGTCTGGGTGTTGAAATGTGTTCTGCTATCACATAATAACCCAACTCACTTTCATATGGGGTTAGTTCTCCTGGTTTGGTGGATCTCAACCTGCCTCCTAACAGCTTCTGATGTAGCCTTAAAAAGGTAAGGAACTAACACAATCAACCACTTAAACAACTCATTTATAAGTTTTGAAGATTTTTCAGACTTCAATACATGACTAAACTTCTCAAAGTGGGGCATCGCAATCCATCCCCTTTAAAGAATACATGTTTGTGCATGTAGGACCTCATGTCCGAATGTTGAGCCGGCTTTGATACTACTATAACAATCTGACCTGCTTCCACATTGGGTTTTGGCTTCTGGTCTCTCTATGCAGCTCCGGTTCTAGGCGCCAACCCTAAAAAAGATAGAAACCAAGACATCAACCAACTAACCAACTTCTTTCATAAGCCCTTGAAGGTTTCTCACAAATTTTAATACGAGACTAAATTTGCCAAAGTGGGGTGCCACAAGCCTAATGAGCAATAGACCAAGAGGGTGACCTAATAGCCATGGCATTTTATGCTGCTGGGTGCTGGTGCAGTGCAAAAATTTATAGTGGCTTCTAGTTGAACTGCCTGTCTTCTCTCTTGCCTCCGCACATGTACTACGATGACAAAGTTAAGTGAGTCTTGCATGACTTTCAGTAGGAACTTGGTCCATCTATTGTGCTTATGTTAGTCACAATATTCATTGTCATGGTCCAGCATTTTTAGAATTATGCTACTATTGTTGAATTTTGAACCAGTGACGAGTGACTGCTGTTTTCTACAAAATGTATGCAATATAGGACATACCTATCTATTTTAAGACTCGGTCAAAATTGACAGTCTTTTTTTTATCCGAAAGTTAGTGTTTTTTATTACTATTTAATACAGTAACAATGAAAGTTAACTGTATATTTATGAAGATGTTGTAATAATTAATGTTAACTGCATATTTAGCGCTATAATAATGAAGATTAACTAAAAAGAGGCATGATAAAGGGGGGAGGGAGAGATAGACAGCTCAATTCACAAACCCACTACATAAAAACTGTATTAATGAGGGGATTTAATGAAAAAATTTTGGATTTGATATCTAAATAACTTCAATTTAAGTTCTAAATAAAACTTCCATCATAAAGACTAAATTTCTCATAAGCTATAAACAAGTAAAAATCAAGATACAGACAAAAAACCTTAACCATATAACTATACAACACACACACACAGCCACACCCTGTAGCCAAGTTTTTTGACAATGCTCCATGCCCATACTCAAACCGGCACCCGTACCAGCTTTAACCTGTACCTATACTTATGTAACAAAGATTAAAATGTATTCTAGTAAATTTTGAATAAACTGTCAGCGTGTCCATGTTAAACTATTAACAATGGTCAAATTAACAACACCATGGATTTCCCAGTTAATATCATCCGGGGATGAATTTGTAAATAAAATTAGCAAGAAATTCTGAAAGACACTTTATTGAAATATTGTAATATTTGGTTTATGTTTACTGCTGCGGTGCTGCAAATAGATATTTTCATGGTCTGTGCTTTTCTCATGACTGCATCGTAGAAGTGTTAATGTTTGCACTTGTTTACTCGTTCTTCAGTATGATATTACTTAAGGATATTACTTAACATTGTACCTGCAGAACTATGGTGCCTTCTTTGATAAAAAGGGTGCAGGCGTTACTGGTCCTGTCACATTTATGGGCATCCAAAACCACACGATTGATCTTTCCAAAAAGCAGTGGACATACCAGGTTGCTATTGTATACCTGACATCTTTTGAATCCCGCAATGTTAGCTGTTTCAGTCAAGAACTTTTTCCTGCATTAGACTGACGTCAAATTACATATAATTCATACATAGCCATGTGACTATGTATGCAAAGCGGCTGTTTCACACTTCTCTCTTTCTCTCTATCTATCTATCTTTCTATAGCTGGTTCACATTTGTCTCTTTCATGTGAACACAATTCTCCTGTGCTCTCTCACCTTTCGTTTCAATTGGCAGGTTGGACTGAAAGGCGAAGAGCTGGGCCTGAATGGGAATTCTGACATGAGTGATACACAGTGGTCATCTTCTGATATACCAATTAATCAGCCATTGATATGGTATAAGGTGAGTCAAGCTCAATTTTGGATTTCCTCACATGAATGATATTCCATAGTGGATTCATGCATGATTTTGCTTTTGAACGCATTCATCATAGATTTCGAACTTGGCATCCGCTTCCAAACTTTTTCAATAGCCGGTGTGGCTGTATATCAGCATGGGGTGTCATGTGGTTACAGTAAATCATACTTTCGTACTTCAGATCAGCCACCACTAAGATCAACATGTAACGCCCCAAATGTTTAGTCTCGTATTGAAGATTGTGAGAAATCTTCAAGAGTTTATAAAGGGGGTCATTACCACTTTATGGTGATCATCTGTTCAGGATCTCTGGTCCCACTTTGTTCATTGAAGCAAAATTTCCACAATCATTACATGTATTTTTGACAGTAATTCTTGGGTCTGAATTTTCTAACATGTGCTTAACATATGAAACTAGTGAACATATAGGAAAAAAGCTGAAGGCGGCCAAATAAGGATTCAGACTCTCTCTCTCTCTCTTAGACGAGTTGTAGCATTTTATGATATGCTTTGACATGTCAACGTAAAGTATATTTTGTTCAGCATTTATTAGATCGGGATAGGTGGAAGAATTCATGTCCGAATTTTTGCAGGCAAATTTTGATACCCCAGACGGGGATGATCCGATTGCGCTGGATCTTGGAGGCCTAGGAAAGGGTGAAGCATGGGTGAACGGTCAAAGCATTGGTCGCTATTGGCCTAGCTATAGCTCTCCCCAGGATGGTTGCTCCAGCTCATGCAATTATAGAGGAGCATACAATTCAAACAAGTGTCTCAAGAATTGTGGAATGCCCTCTCAGAGACTGTAAGCACCCAAATTTATTTATAATAAGTTCGTCTAAAGAATCCGACGGGTACTAATGTTCGTGTTGCAGATACCACGTCCCTCGTTCGTGGATGACACCGAAGGGTAACACGCTGGTGTTGTTCGAGGAGGTCGGAGGGGATCCTGCTAAGATATTCTTCGTAAAGAAGACTCTAGGAAGCTTGTGCGCCCAGCTATCGGAATCGCACCCATCCCCACTTGACGCGTGGGAGTCAGATGCACGAAGAGAGCAGAGATCAGTGCCAGAACTTCGTCTCGAATGCCCATCGGCAAACCAAGTTATCTCTTCAATCAAATTTGCAAGTTTTGGCACTCCCAAAGGAACGTGTGGAAATTTCAGCCATGGTTGGTGTAGTAGCCGAACGGCTCTTGATCTTGTCAGCAAGGTGCAATTTCTCTCTCTCTGTTTCACACACACACACGCACGCATATAATGGTGCAATTTTATTTCAGGTCTGTACTGGAGCGCGGAGCTGCAAAGTCGGAGTTTCAAGCAAGACTTTCGGTGATCCATGCAGAGGCGTCGTTAAGAGCCTGGCCGTGGAAGTTCTGTGCTCAGTCTAAATTGATGTATTGTGCGCGTCAGTTCATTTTCTGACAAAGCAAGACATGTAGCAGGTGCTTGCTACCAGATATATTGATGAATCTCGTGTAAACCTTGAGGATTTTTATGGAACATCATAACATATATATATGCCTTAGACTAGGTTCAATCTTGATCTCATTTATTTGTGAGGTTAGGTGTCCTAAGTTTGAGTATTTTTTTCTTATATTAGTTTTATTGATTATAATGATAAAAAACACTCAATCTTGGTTATAGATCAAAGGCATTACTGAGGTGTTAATTACGAAGAAGTAAAAAAATCTGAAAGCATAAAAGGTCCGAGCTGGTCTTTACGTTATTCGAGTCCTTGCTCTTGGCTGGCATTCTTTAATTGTGGAGAATAATTGGGTTCCATAGAGTTGGTATTAGGACTTAAGTAATTGAAAACCTTGTAGACTTGTTAGCATATGATATTGTATTATGACGTTAATTCTTGAGTTTTTTGAAAAAACTTTTACCGCGATTCAGTTCTCAGATTTTCTTACAGGAGATAGCTAACTACGTCTGATGCTTTTAAAAGCAGCATGGTTGTCAAGGTCGAGATGGGTACCAACTGAACTCAAACTGAGTTGTTCGCCAAAGAGACACATTTCATGCTCGAACAGTGTTTGAGCAATATCGAGGCGAGAATCTTCCATCTACCCGAGTAAGCCTAAGTTCGCGATGGATCCATTGTGAATGAAACTTAGCGTTTCTCTTCTTGGCATCCCAAGGAAGAGGAATACCAATGCATCAGAACTACTTTTGTCTACCGCAGAATGAGTACTCTTGTGAAACAAGAGGATTTGACATGGGATCTCCAAAATGACCTTTCATAGAACACAAGAATTTTCCGCCGTTTCCACAAGCTTCCAAAAAATCTCTAAGGATCCTGTAAGAGTCCCAATTAGACTTTCTTAGCAAATGTGTCAGAAGAGGAATGCCTGCCCTAATACAAGGCGTTGGTCAACTTTGGACAAGATTATCCTGAATGCAGATCCTCTCTTAAGTAAATGAAAAGTTCATTGAAGACAAAAGCGGCTAATAACGTCTCCACGACATTTGTGCTCTACGTGAGGCATAATGAACGCCAGAGTAAACGATGAAGAACCACATGACTGGGTCCACTGATGCCGGACAAAATTTCTGCAAAGCATATGCTGACCAGCTTCCCCGTTGATGAAGCTAATAACAACCAAAGACTTAAGGGTGGGTTTGGATGCCACACATAAACAAGATTTAGAGTGGGACAAACTCATTTTGCCACCTAAACCACATTTGAGCGTGTTTGGATGACAGCAAACTGCGTTTTCTTAATAACCTAATTTCATCCAAAATGTTATTGTAACTAGATTTTGGAAAACGTGCCCATCCCTTTTTATTTTTCGGTAGGAAGCAGAAAACATCAATCATGGGCGTTTGTTCACCGGAGCCATCGGTGGGTGAGCTGAACGCCACCATAGAGGCATCGGTTAAGCATTGACGGTGGGACTGAACAGCAGCGTCTGCTGGTTTCAACCTCAATGAACAACCGCATCACGATTTCGAAGCACCGAGCAGGCCGCAAGGAGCCCGTAAAATACTCCATTGGGTGACCGATGGTTGCAGAGCCTGTAAATGCAAGGTCTAAATATTCATTGAGGCCTAAATATTTTGATATTGTTTGTTCTTATACAAGTTACATAATCCATAATCACATTCATTGAGGAAATAAAAATTCAGGAAAGTGCTGGTTCTAAATATTCAAAGCAAATTGTCTTTTTGGAGTTCCAAAAAAATTGATTTGTACCTCCAAACCCCGTAACAGAAGAAAAAATGCTTGAGAAAATGATGATGACAATATCGAACAAAAACACCAAGAAAATCTGAGCATCAGGAGTGGCCTCCTCCAAATTATTTGTAATATTCTGCCAAAAATTACTTTGACCCGGCGATCTCTCCAAAGAATCTTATAAAGTTGATGGGCTGATACAGAAGTCCCACATGCTTTGTGGTTTTCTTGCACATCTGGTACTTTCATGCACGCATACTTCCCCAAAGCTTCAGATACCCAACGATACATAACGTTTCCAAGGATTTGGGCAGCGCATTGTCGAAATGAAGAAGCCCCAGAGGAGACAAAAGCTTGAAGTAGAGACTCAGGGTCCTAATCATCACCACAGTTAAATTGCCATAATTTAGACATGGACAGAATTATCAGTATAGTGACACTTCGGAGAATCTGCATATCCCTTGTATATGCATATAAACAACTGCATCTCTTTCCAAGAAAAAAAAAATCTTTGCACTTGTGCATGAGATTGCAGGAAACATACGCTTCCAAAAAAAAAGGAAGGAGGATGTTTTCCATAATCCTATTATGACTATTTGTTTAAAAGAGCTTCAGCCACAAAGATGCCTACCGTTCTTCAAGAAAAAGTAATGCCGCAAAGTAGAACTATACAATAATACAACAGAACTCATAAAACTGAAAGTATAAGAAAGTCCTTATATGCATCTAATGCTATATCCATAAGAATTCTGAAGAAATACTAGCAAACAAAGCACAAGAGCCTGGAGCAGTGCCGTGCACATAAGATAGGGGAGGCCTTCTAGCAGGCAAATATTTGTGCAAATTATTTTATCAGTAAGGAAAAATCATATGAACTCTCATGTAGCGTTAAAAGATAATGAGAAGACCATGGTCGACATCTGAAAGAAACTTTGTTCTGGTATGCAGAGGGGAACTGCCAAGAGCAACAGTGGAACATGTGATCAAGTCATGAACCATTAAAGGCTATTCATTTGTACCCATTCATGGAAGGGTCAGATAAGCTGGAATATCATATAAAGAGACACTACCAATCTGGGTAAGTAGTATATCAGAGCATCTCTTCAATAGCTTGCTATGAAAGAGTGACTTATACTACCCAAAATTTCATTTGCACGGTACTATCTGTTGAAACTAATTCCTATCTAGCTGATCAAAATAAATCTGTCTTAATAACGCAAGTAAGTGTGAACTAACAGCCACTCTGTTACTCATCTGTGTCATAATGATACAGAAATTGCTAGATCAGTCCAGAAAATGTTCCACGTTTTTGGATTAGATATGGGTATAGGAAACCACTGTTGATATAATAAACTAGTTGAAAAGCTGATTCGTACTAAGAAGTTCATTCTATCCTCCAAGTTCGATTAGGTTCACAAATTCATTTCACATTCGCCTTAGGATTAGATTGAATATTGTGGCAGCCATCGTGTGGAAAGGAAAATAGAAAGTAGTACTTAAGGAATGGATAGGCAACTCAAAGGGCCTAGGAGAGTCACAAAAGGAGGACAAAAATGGGAAAAATGCCGTGCAACCCATGGCAATTAAAACCTGTATGCCTATCAAAGAAACAAAAAAAGGACAAGCACCATTGTGATGCATACACTTTGGACAGGTCCCATGTACAATGTAAATTTGGACAACTTGCAATTCTTGTGATTCATGGAGGTTGGACGTCTCTCCAGACAAAGTTGTCTCCCCTTCCCCCTGTATCTTTCATATTTAATTTAAGCAGTACCAGAAGTACATCCATCGACTTTTCCACTCCCTTGAACCCTCTAGTCAAGCACCTGAAATGGCTCTAGTTGAAAGTACAATAGCATCCCCAAAGGTGGCATTGACCAAATTTTGTCCTCTTCTCACAAAGCTGCAGATATTGCTGACCAAGCCAACCACCATGCCCAATACTGTATGCATTTTTGCATATGTACAACTGCCTCCACTTGAAGACTTTTTTGTGGTACGTGACCACCAACCACTTGCATGTGACTAATCATGCTAGGATGAAGCAATGTCAATTGTCAAGGTATGCTTCCATTTACCAGGTTAGCTAATCTGAGACTTGTCATGATGCATGGCAGATATCCACTGACTAACAAAGTTGCATGTGATCTAATTCTATCTATAGTTACAAGATGACTAGCAAAGTTGCTTCCTTTCCCATCTTTTCCTTAGAAAGTGAGGTTATATGTAAACGTTATAAATGTAAATCCAGGTGGGAGAAAATAGTCAGCTAAAAAACCAGCATTTCCAAATAGCTAGATATCAATTGGCACACAAGCAGGATTAACAGCCTATCAATTAGGAAACTGAAATATTAACGCTAGTAGGCCTGGGTATCGGGCCGGCACTCGAAACCCGAGCCGGGCCCAGCTTGGTTAAAAGTAAAAATATATATTTAATATAAAACAATATATAAATACAATTAACCGTAATAAAATATTATATTGATAATATAAATCAATAAAAATAATATTAAAAATATCTTATTGGGCTGAATCCAGCGTACTCGGGCCCACTTGAGCAGCCCGATAACTTATCGAGCCGGCTCAGTGCCTTTTTTTGGGGCCCGAGCCAAGAAACAAATGTGGCTGGGTAATCTCCGATGCCCAGGCTTAAATGCTAGTTGAGCACACACCATAAAAAAGATGGATCAATATGACTTTCACTCATGAGCAAATAAATGGCAGCAAGCAAGCTTTCAAGAAATTCATTTTAAAATTCAAAACTACATGGCACTTTTATTGGTAATTTCGGGAGAACACATACAACAGTCATTAATAGCCTCCTCAATGCAGCACCATTCTCAGAAGGCAGGAGCCTCAGTACCAAATATGCAACACTCAACATGTTACCATGAATATTGCCAACATTTCCATCAGGACTCTCACTGTGGGGTGCTGTCAGAACACTAGTTTGTCTCCTGCAATGAGCATATGAAAAGAGTGATGCACCAGAACTGTTTGAACAAACTCATTACATAATAAATGAACCAAGTTTATTTTTTGCAAAATTGCTATAAAAGATGGCACACAAAGATAATATTGAAACTACTGAAGACCATTAATCCGATAAAATTGACAGTCCCGAAAAAAGATAAATCAATCATGGATGTCAAGAAGGTCATTCACCAACCGATGTTGTTGATAGAAGCTCATTGAGAATGTTAACATAAACAAACAACAGAAGAAAGCTATAAAAGCAAAAAATAGGTAGTTGGTCTTGTCCACCTACATCTGGGAATATTCGATTCACAGCAGCAAGAAAAAAAAAGGACTTATAAAGCTGAAGAAAACATAATAAGTGCATGTGAGATTAGTATATTTTTCCAATAGGAAAATCTATGCTATTACAACTTTTCTTTCTATGCTTCTTTCCAAAACAGAAGAATACTTATAGGATCTTAAAGGAAAAGCAAACACCAAGTGATTTTTAGATGACACCAAAGAGATTAATAAAGATAAGGGCATAAGGCGCCTGCCTCCTTGGTGTTGCCTTTGAGGCACATAAAAGATCAACCAGGAAATGATACAAAAATAACAAAGTACAAACTTTGAACAGAAAAATGTTGAGACAATCATGTAGCATAACGAAACTAATATAGATCTGAATGTTGTTCAACAGCTCAATCTGTGGGAGCTGAAATTAAAATATAAATCTTATTGAGCAAGTATTTAATAAAAATTACTCACTAGTTGCACTATGCAATTCAATTACCATTGCCTATCTTCTGTCTGCTTTCTGGTATATGTGTTACTTTTCCTTCAGTGAGCACAAGGTGAATTTGACAAATCCCGAGATCAAAGTTAAGATATAAACTAACAAGTAACAAAACCAACTAGAACCTACAGAATACAATATTGAAAATTGCAGCACCCACATTGCACCTCCACCAGGTACCATTTCAGGTAGAAATGCAGTTCAAATCACAAAATTCAAAGATCAGCCATGGCAGGTGCAGTCAACTGAACCGACAAGAATTTATCCGCAGTAGGAGTCAATTGTACCAAAGGACTCCTAGAGTTTGAACCTAATCTACAAGCTTCAAAGTTAACCCATGTTTAGGCGTTATCAATTGAAAATTTCAGATGTAGATTAGCTCATTCTGATGAAAATTGTATAGCTATGTTTTTGGCTTTTTGCTACTTCCAAGATTTTTATTTACTTTAATAATAAAAATTTCTGGAGTTCAATTCTTTCTCATGAATTTTTTGATTCTTGGTTGTGCTTTAGGCCTGTAGCTGTTGCTTATAAGAGTCTAAAACATATATGCAAGGCTATACAGCTTTCTAAAAGTAACGTTGGTTTGCATTCAGCTATAAAGTGTCAACAAATGAAATATGATGTTATTATGTAAGTAGGGGAGGCTCACGATGTAAGGAGTTCATCAAGCGTTGCTCCATTAGAGGTCACCATCTCTTATTCTGGCTCTCAATAAAATACAAATTGAAGAAAAGGGATTTAGTTTTCTTTATTATTAATTACAAACTACAGTTGTAGACATCATTGGCAAGCTTAAGACACCACAGAAATACCATTTACTTAAAAGGAAAAAAATAAAGTGCTAACAGTGAAAGGGCAAGGGTTCACTTTGCAGAAATTAATGAACTCTAATTATGAACACAGCTCTCCACTCTATTTACAACACTTCGAACCTTAGCTAGAAACAGTACTTGAACCCTAGCTAGAAACAGTCCTTCCGTGCTAATTTAGTGTTCAGCCTGATTAGCTCAGCACAAGTTATTAGAAGCTCTATGGGCATATGCAACTGCAACAGAACAATCTATTTTAAGCAGAATTAGGTGGATGATATACTGGAAATTTTAGAAACAAAATTTCCAAAAACATGGAGCAGAAATCGTCTTACATGTAACCACCTCCACCTGCTTCCAGAAACAATGTGAGTTTCTCCCACTGAAGTTCCTTCTTTTGGTTTAGCAAAACCTTAACAGAAGAGGAGTTCATCAGTGAAGCACTGTCAAATACCATAAAAAATATATAATGAAACAAAGAAGTGACAGCAGTATTACTGAATGTAAAATTCTTCTCATAGGAGCTGAATTATCGGTAAGCAGTTTACGAACAACATAGGGATAGGCAGCTTTAAATGTCTTGAAACCTTGATCAGCAGCTACTGCTAATCCTGAAAAAGGATACAAGTGGCGCTCTTGATTACATCAAAAACTACTAAATACATGCACTTGCAGGTCTCAAATAGCAAGAAGATGACTTCATGAAATGGTAACAAAAAAAATGCCTGAAGCGTTACTATGCATGTTGATACAGGAGCGAAGCAACAAGAGTGTTTGGATTTTTATTTATTGTGATTTGTTTGGATCCAGATCCAAGGGTCCATTTTAGGCTATATAAAGATGTTTAGAACCACATTTGTAATTAGTTTTGAGTCTAATGAAAACCTATTCTTTTTGAGTTTCTCTTTCCTATAGCTATTTTCGTTCCATTCCATGTTCTCTTGATTTCCTTAGTTTAATTTAGACGTTAATTGTGGGTTATAGGAGCGGTCCTCTTCCCCTTTGCATCTAAGTGGTATCAGAGCCAGGTTCTTCCTCTGTCTTGAACAATGGGTGAGGACTTGAGGAACGATCTTGTTATGCTAGAAGCAGCCCAGAAGGCCAATGTACATGCAGGTAACCAAAACCCTAGGATGTTACAACTGCTGAGTATGATGATAAACCTGCAAGAGGATATGCAACGGATGAACGAAGCCCTAGCTGAATGCTCGAAAAGGATGGATTCGATGGAAGAATGGATGAGTGCAGACCTTGAATGCGCTTAAAGGCTGGATTTCATAAAAGCACAGATGTTGCACATACAAGATAACCCGTCAATGAAACTATAACCAGAGGAACAGAACATCCCTCAAACGCCAGCGATGGAGGCACCGATGGACCCTGTAGCCAACGGTAGCGGTTTGGGATAGGAACCAGAACCAAATGACGGATATACCGTGACGATAAGAATGCCTCCAGCTATTTTGAAGAAGTCCGCCGGAGAACCCTTGCCGTTGCCACCAGTTGCAGTCGAATAGGCGACTTGGGCGAGTGTTGGACGGGCGGCGATGGAATCAACCACCATCGTGGGTCATCAGCTGTTGTACGTAGTACGTACAGTTGTGGCCGGACACATTGGAGACAGTCGGAGGACGGAGCTCAGACAGCCCATTTTCAGGCGAACGGAGGTTGGACGGGGCATTTTTTGGCGGCGGCGACAGCTTTTCTTCAAAGGAACAGGCATGTCCGCTGGATCGTCCGCTGGTTCTCCTCCCCTCCGGCGACTTCGGGTTGGCGGGCGCTGCCACTTGTCTCCGGCGACCCAGAGGCGTCAAATGGTGGAGGCAGTAAGGTTACTACCCAAAACGAGGGAAGAAGTCAAGCCGCCTGTTTGTGGGAACCAGTTCACCGCCGGCCTCCAGCGGCCTGCCCGGCGGCGGCACTCGTGCCGCCTGTCAGGCCCTCCTTCGGCATCCTCAAGTACCTGGCGGCGGAAGAAGAGGGGCAGAGTGGGGCGTTTTGCCCGACCTCGAGCAGTCGAGCTCGACAGTGCCCTTGGGTATGGTCCCAAGTTGTGGATCCAAGATCCAATCAAAGATCCAGGAGGTTCAGAAAACCAATTTCAGACTCGAGACGGACCGATACGTCTGATTCCTAGACGATTCTTCCCGTTCACGAACCGGTTCCAAGCTCAAACCAACTTGTTTACCCTAAACCCGATTTCCTTGCTAAACCTAAATCTAAACCTATTTGTCTCTTTACTTGAGTCTAAACCTAAACATGGTCCCAAACACAAACTCAATTTCAAACTTGAATCCTCTTTAAATATGTTTCTGTAGCCCAAACCCAGCATTGCCTTCTACCGGTATATCTTTGAAGATGAGATTTGGTTTGTCGAGGACGATTCTTTCCCAACCCGAGGAGTATAACGCAGGAGCAACGCAACAAGAGCGTTTGGATTTGCATTTATTATTATTTTATTTGGAATCCAGGGGTCTGTTTTAGGCTATATAAAGATGTTTAGAGCCTCATTTGTAATTAGTTTTGAGTCTAATGAAACCCTAATCTCTTTGAGCTTCTCTTCCCTACAGGTACTTCCGTTTCATTCCATGTTCTCTTGATTTCCTTAGTTTAATTTAGATGTTCATTGAGGGTTAGAGGAGCAGTCCTGTTACCCACTGCATCACGTGTGTACCACAGGTTAAAATGCAAAAGAGATAACAAAATACAGATAGAAATAATTCATTTAATATCAGGAGAAGGACAATGAATATGACCACTTGCATTTAAAAGTTCATGCCATCACAAATGTGTCATCCAACTTGTTGGTTGACACATACGTGCAGCAACCTGATCTCAACTTCAACGAATCAGTCATCTGTATTAGACATCCATTTATAATTTATCTTTAATCTCATCTGTATTAGGCATCCATTTATAATTTATCTTTAATCTCCACCCAAACTTGATGCACAATTAGTTTATCATCCTCATGCAGAATGTTCACATGAGATGTTTGGCACTCTAGTGCACAAAATCTGCAGAGAAACATCTAGGTAGTTATATAATGTCCAGCTGCTACCTAAAAAAGTCCTGAATTTCGATTCAATTGACTGTCTTCGATCATGAACATACTAGATGCCATAACATTAAATCAGAAATAACCATAGCTCCAACACAAGTTCTTAAACAAAATCATTTGCAAGTTTATAACCATATTACATTGATCTGCACAAAGAAAGACACGCCTATAGCAATGAATGGTCACATACCTTCCAGAGAAGCCAGAGAACGCAGGACCAGAGTGTAATATGGAGGCATACGAAAGTGATGCTTTAGAGCAACTGACCAGATCTTACCAAGGACCTGTACATTGTAATAGTAGTCACAAAAAAAATACAAAGAAGAAGATTGTTGATTAAGCTTGGGAAGAAAGAAGGACTTGTGTGATTGCCCAAAACTCAGAGGATGGGTCCTAACCTTCATTGTATTTTGCTTTGATGGGACATGGGGTTATAAACCAAGACACATGAAGAATGGGACTCGGATATATCCAGCCAATATTTTCTTCATATATTTAAGTATTTAACTGTTCTGTAGCCATTTCCATACTTGGAATGGTATAACTGTCTCTATCAAGGAATACGCATCCTCTATAACAACGCCTACTCCCACACCAGGTCCAGGCTCTTGGCTTAGTGGATCCCAACATGTCCTGCCGCAGCTTTGGTGTCAATCTCAAAAAGGCTATGAAGAAGGACAAACTACCTCTTGACCAACCCCTTATAAGTCTGCCAAGATTCTTCACAATCTTATATATTGAACCAAACTTTTCAATTGGGTGTAATAATTCCCTCCTCCACCCCCCCCCCCCTCACCCTTTCCCTTCTTTAGGGCACACATGTCAGCTTGTATAAGAACTCAGCGGATCACAACCTACCCTTTAGCAGCTTCGGTTTCAGCCTTAAAAGGACTAGGAACCAGGACAGATCTCTTGGCCAACCCTCTTATAAGTCCCCAAGATTTTTCACAATCTTAGACATGCGATAAACTTTTCAATGGGGTGTCACAACCTCACATTTTAAATCTCAGGTTCAAGTGTTGTACATGGCTCTACACTAACTATAATGACTTGAAGCAATCAAATCAAGCACCCAGTCTAGATAATCTTAATCTACCCCATTGCGACTTTGATTTGTCACCAAAACAGAAAAATACTATGAATCAGGGCACAAAGTAGCAATAAGATGCAGGTCTGCATGACTAAGGCTAGGTGTCAGGTTGGGTCTCCGGCCCGATTTAGGCCCGGGCTCAGGCCCGAATAAAAGAAACCGGGCCGGTCTGATAAGTTATCGAGCCGGCTCAGATGGGCCTGACTGAGCACAGTTTGGCCCGATAATTTTTTTTAATATGTATTTTATTTTATATAATTATAATATTTTATTACGATTAATTATATTTATATATTTTTTAATTTAATCAGGCCGGGCTCGGGCTTGGGTTATAGGTGTCGGACCGGGTCCAGGCCTAGGTTTCGGGTGTCGGGCCAGCCTAAGCCTGACCCCTTATCGGGCCGGGCCGGCCCGATGCCCAGGCTTATACATGACCACCAAAGTTTTCCAAAATATCAAACATGACACCATTCTCGAAAAGTAGGTGAGTGATAAGAAGTGAACCAAATACATACATATAGTAGATGCAATTTTATATTAATACAACAATTAGGATGATACTTCATCTAGTAGGAGATTTGTACACATATACTGACGCACCATCAGATACATAACATATCAGAAAGAGGACAGTTTCACCCTTAAAGAGTAGCCAATGATAAGGCACATATTCATATCATAGTCTGAATATTCCTCCGTGCAACTTTTTATTTTATCAGCATACTGATAATTTAGTATAAGAAAAAGAGAGAGAGATAGAGAGAGAGAGAGAACCAGATCCTTTCTGATCCTGAACTGAACTGAAAGAGAAAATTATCCAATATATAGCTAACCTTGCTGAATTTGACATCTGGGATTCCATCATTGAAGGTGATCTCATCTAGTGAGCAAACCAAATCCTGAGCCATCAACAATGTGTCTTATGAAAAACCAACATTTACAGAAGATATATAAATCCATGAGAGAACACCTAGCCAGACCAATCAAAAAAATTAAAGCATCTTAAATACAATACCATGGTGACAAGCTTTAAATCAGTTCCTGGCCTGATCACATCCATCTCTGATAGATCATGCACAACCGCAGGCCAGTCACCATTTGCTATGTGCAAAATTGATGCAAGCAGAGCAAATTGATGTTTCTTCTCAATGCGACAAAGCAGTCCAAAATCAAGAAAGCTAGTATGCAAGAGCAAAAGCAGCAGAGCATGAGAAAGTGAGGAGGGAGTTCCATGACCAAACTAATCACATTAGTGCGACTGCCAATATACCCTCCTAAAGCATGTAAATCCCAAAATAATTGTTCATGCTAAATTGGAAGGTATAAAGATGATACCCAATTTGCCCTGAAGGAGTATATCGTAAGTTTCCAGCATGTGGATCAGCATGCAGAAGACCAGTTTCTAGAAGCTGAATGAGTGATGCTTCTACTCCTTTGTTAACCTTGATCACAGGAAAGGTCACCAAAAAGTTAGCAAGAAAATACCATTTACTGAGAACTGAGAAGCAAGTTACAAAATTATCGAGTGGCAGAAGATACTGATCTCTAGATCTGATGCATCCAATTCAACAGCAAATCACAATGCCACAGTAACAAACCACAGAAGGGAGGGGAACTATGTTAAGATTCCTAAACTTGTATCATTATGGAAGAAAATGAAAAGCGCAATACATTGTATTTAGCTTCCTATGCATTATATATATATATATATTTGACATGAATGTGTTATTTTGTTTGTTTGAATTCCTTTTTTTCTTTTTGTATGTGTATATATATATATATACACACACACAAAAAGAAAAAAGGAATTCAAACAAACAAAATAACACATTCCTGTTAAAAAATATAGATTCTAAAGAAGAAACGAGTGAACAAAATATGAAAATAACATGCTAAAATCCAAAATATATAGCATCAAACTTCGATGTAGAGTTATATAACTTATATTAACAGCTCTCTATGTGTTTACTGAGTATAAACAATGAAAAAAAAAACTGGAACCCCAAATATTGGACAGGAAAGACTCAGTCAACTTTGATGGAGTCCTAAATCAGACGGACATGGTCCCAGGTATGTTGACCATAATCCAGTACTGTTTGACGAATACCCAGGACTGTACCAGTGTCTTACCCAACCAGTACGTGTATGCTGCCTGTACAGCAGTACCCATGTGACAATGCTTGCCACTAATAGTTACAATTTAGCCAATGAAAATCTTCAACTCGTTTAAAATGAAAATCATGCCAATGTGCTAGTAGCTAAGAAGTGCTAAATGCCTAAGTTTACATCTAACAAAAGAAACTTTACACAGTGTTACTTCCACATTGAAGCATACCATATCAAGCAGATGCGTTTTGGCTTCCAACTGTTGCTTCTCAAGATGCTCATGATTACTCAGGTACCTAGAAAGAGAAAGTAACTCATTTGGTTTTTTACCTACCATCCATTGCATGGTGAGGACTCTTTTCTTGCTCAAATGTCGATAGACTTTTGGTATAGAAATAAACGAATATTGTGCATGTGCTTCCTGTTAAAGAGAGGAAAGAAGTAAAGGTTTCAAACGAAAGACAATAACAATTTGTTACAGACACTACCATTGCATGCTAACATCTGATCAAACAGGAGCATGGACAACAAGAACATCCACAAAAGAAGAACAGCATAAAATCTGAAATTTCGGTAGTAGCATTGTCAGAAAAGCACATTGTTCCACATGCTTTGTCCATTTACTTTGTCTCATTGTCCATAATATGACTGAATAGAAGGGTACAAGTACAACACTCTGTACTTGAATCCTAGTATTTTTACTAAAATGATGTCTGTTAAGAGAGTGGGTGTTTTTGTATAATATTTGGATCTGGATCCAGTTCTTTTGTTATTTATCTGTATGCCATGTGTTATTGCTGTGAGCACCTGTTATGTATAAGGGAATTACTGTAAAAGTTCTAATTATGGCTACACCCTTTCATTAGTACAGACAGCTGTCTCAATCAATCGGGACATTTCTCTGGCCACTTTTCTTTATCTTTGTTTCCTTTGTGCTCTGAACAGATTCTGGGGACTTCTAACAAAGATGACCAACATTTAGTTTTATATCACTATTATTCTTTTTTGTCACAATCCTGCTTGAAAAAACATGTTCTGTAATTTGGGCATTGATCCGAATGCAAACCAGGGTCTATGGGTGCGTTCTACCAAGATATGCAAATAATATCATATTGTAATTTTGTATTTTATTTGTACTACTTAGACGTGTAAAAGTGCTTTTCATATTAATGAGGATAAGGGCATGCCTATCTCCCTTGAGGCTGCCGATTATACTATTCAAGAACCCACTTCTCTCTCGTCTTCCTCTCTTGTTTACAGGTGAACAATTCTAGACATTTCAATCTATTCTGGTATCTGAGACACAGATTTAGGAGTAGATTTTTTAGACAGAATGACTTTGGAGACCCTATGTCTGCCACACGTCAGAGATTCTAGTTTTTCTTTCTTCTTTCTCTAGTTCTTCCAATCTGCTCTTCTGTTTCTGTAAGTGTACACATCTTTTCACTACTCTCTTAAGGTCACCTTGCAATAATGATGGAATGTGTATAAAACTCTGACTTCATATCTGTTAGAATATCATGTATTAGGGTACCGGGTCTGGATATGGATCCGGTCCCATGGGCGCGGGTACCGAGAGTGGCTCGGTACCCTAGGCGGGTCTCCCTCTTATATATTCTCACTTATGGTGTAATTGTTGATTAAGTGGAATAAGACTTTCTCTCTCCTAGGGTTGCGGTTGTGCACCTAGGTAGAGCTTCTCCGTGGTTTTTCACCTCTCTTTGAGGTTTTCCACGTATATTGTGTGTCTNGAGACACACAATATACGTGGAAAACCTCAAAGAGAGGTGAAAAACCACGGAGAAGCTCTACCTAGGTGCACAACCGCAACCCTAGGAGAGAGAAAGTCTTATTCCACTTAATCAACAATTACACCATAAGTGAGAATATATAAGAGGGAGACCCGCCTAGGGTACCGAGCCACTCTCGGTACCCGCGCCCATGGGACCGCGTCCATATCCAGACCCGGTACCCTAATACATGATATTCTAACAAATGCACAAGAAATGGAAACTTTATTATTACACAAAATAAATAATAATACTTGCAAGCCTTGAAACATCAAATACCAGGAACTCAGTTGCATTTTTAGCTTCTGTATTGTAATCTAATTCTCCTAGTAGACCTCTTCCAAGCTCATCAGCATAAAGAGCAATGTCACTCTTCCTCTTGGCTATCCTCCGCAATATTCCTAGCTATGACAAAACATAAAAACTCATAAGAAAATATCCTTCAAAATAGCAAGCAAGATTTTACAAGAACCTATGCAGAAGAGTAATAGTTTCAAAAGCAAGATACATGTATGAAAAAACTAAAAAGGCCCATAAGACCTGGTGATCATAATATCTATATTACCCAAAGAAATGTAAAAGGAAAGAGCTAGATGATATGGCTGACAATGTCAACAATCCTTTCCAATATCTCAAAATACTCCAATGAATAGAAGCTCATGAACACAAACAAAATCCAAAAATAAGGGACATAATGCAAACCAAATAATAATAGAAGATAACTTTTTTACATCTGTAAAAGCATTAGCAATGCTTATTCTACATAAAGGGGCTTCTTGTTTATAAGACATGATGGCCAACTGGTAGTAATAAAGCCCCTTCATTTTCATATCATATGCAATTAGAAATATGTGCTATATATGTGCTAGTATATATACATGTTTGTAAGGATGTATATTTTTATACATGTGAATACATATAAGAGATAATTATATATATATCTAATATTGGAACTAGTTAAACCTATCATTAAGTAATAATGAGGTAACTATGCAGGAATAAATGAGACAGTTACTACTTGTACATAGATAGATGGGAGAGAAAATTTTAAAGGACGCGTTAAAGAGTATTTGGGAAAAACTGGAAATCCACCCTCTTTTATGAGAGGGTGGGAGCAAATTCGGAGTGGGGATTTAATGCCCTTGTCGAGGGTTCATTTAGCTCTGTATAGCTGCATTTTAGCTGCCTATTTGTTTCATCCTTAGGGAGAAGGTTCCTGCAACAAGAATTTGGGGAAAAGAGAGGAGATTTGCCCATATTGAGCTTTCATTGTGGGTCAAGTCCAAATACTGATCTGGTTGTGATTCTTCTATGATCTCAGCCTTGGATTGCATTGGAAATTAAGGGTCAAGTGGAGGTGTCCTGGCTGAAGCAGGCTGTTCCTATACAGGGCTGAAACTGGTAAGGGGTTACAATTACAAATCTATATACATATATAAAATGCAGGTTTTGTATAGAAGGACATGTTATAACACTGAAATGTATATGGACTGCAAGGACAGAGGACAATTCGAGTAATTCCAGTTAAATAAAGGGGATTCCAGTGGATGGAAGTGGAGTAAACAGCCCTACAAATAGATTTCATCAGACATATTCCTGATCTACCAGGTATGGAAATATTCAGACCTAGGTGTTGCATGTAGTTCTTCTGTACTTTGGTTGTATATGAACTGTAAGGCCCTACATATTTTCTTTCAGGTGCAATTAAATATATGCAGGAAAATACACATAACATATATGCTCTAAGGGATAATTATAAGTAAAGGTAATATATACTTATTTTTTTATTTATTTATGTGTAATCTTGGAATCAGTCAAACTAGTTCTTAAATCATAATGAGGCAGCTGTAGGAATAAATAAAGTTATTTTTAGAAATAAATGAAGTGGTTGAAAAGAAGGAAATGACAGTTAAGAGATATAGAAAATACGAATGACTCATTAAGGGAGGAAGGAAGGAACTAAAGCGTCACCTTGGCAAGGAGGCAGAGAACAAATTAGAATTGAAGGTTGGTATGGCTTATTTAACCCTATACTGCAACACTGCAACTATTCCTTTGCTACTGCCTTAGAGGGAAAGGGTCCCAGCAACAAAAAGTGGGAAAATAAGAGAGAGAAAAGTCTCTGTTTTGGCTGCATTCCTAAATGTTTGAAGCAAAAGCTTACTGTTTTGACTTAGTTGTAGACTATGCAAAGGAACTAAAAAGTCAAGGGAGGTGCTGACAGGATCAGAGTTCTTACTACTCAGACTTAAACCTGGAGAGTGTTGTACCTAAGTGGCTATATATATATATATATATATATATATATATATATATATATATATATATATATAGATCGTATGTTTCGGGTCCGGATCCATACCCGACCCGTCTTGTAGCCCGTGTTGGGCACTACTTAAGTCATGTAACCCTAATCCTTATGTGTGAATGAGAATCTAAGGAGAGAGAGAGTCTGGCGGCTAGCACGGATCCCGAGGTGATGGTGCGGAACCCTAGGCAGCAGCATGGATCCCTAGGTGGCAACGCGGATCCCGAGACGGCGCGGAAAACACGAACGGCGAGATCACGACGAAAAACACCAATAGATCGCAGAACCTGGTTCTGATACCATGTAGAAACACAAACAAGAAGAGGAAGAGAAACAATGATCACGATGTAACGTGGAAAACCCTCAACTCGAGGGAGAAAAAACCACGAATGAGGAGGAGTTGGTGCCCACTAGCCGCCAGACTCTCTCTCTCCTTAGATTCTCATTCACACATAAGGATTAAGGTTACATGACTTAAGTAGTGCCCAACACGGGCTACAAGACGGGTCGGGTATGTTTCAGGTTAGATATGACTATGGTGTCTTGTGATGTCTGTCACCTGGCCAAACATGTTAGGACTTCATACCCTTTGTCTAACCATCGGTCTAATGAGGTATTTGCCATGATTCATTCTGATGTATGGGGGCCTGCAAGGATTCCTTCCGGTCATGGTTTTCGATATTTTATCACCTTTATAAATGATTGTTCTCGTAACACTATTGTCTACTTGCTGAAAGACCGTAGTGAAGTTCCTACTGTCATAGAGACTTTCATTGCTTATGTGGAAACTCAATATGGAGCATCTGTTAAAACATTTCGATCTGACAATGCTCGAGAGTATATGTGTCAGTCTGTTGATAGCTTCTTTCGAAAAAAGAGAATTATTCATGAGACTTCCTGTAGTTATACCCCTCCTCAAAATGGAGTTGTTGAACGAAAAAATCGTCAGTTATTGAATATGACTCGGGCTCTTCTTTTTCAACGTCATGTTCTAAAAAGGTATTGGGGGGATGCTGTGTTGACCAGTGCGTATCTTATAAACCGGTTGCCTAGTCGTGTGTTGAATGGGAAGACGCCTCACTCTATGTTACCGGGGAGTCGTGAACCTTTCTCACTTCCACTCAGAGTTTTTGGTTGTGTTTGCCTTATTCACAATCATAGTCCTCACATTAAAAAGTTTGATCCAAGGTCTATAAAGGGCATTTTTTTAGGGTATTCTCCCACTCAAAAAGGGTACAAGTGTCGAGACCCTTCCACTGGTCGGGCCTATGTTACCAAAGATGTCACTTTCCTTGAACATGTTTCCTATTTTGATGAGAATCCTCTTCAGGGGGAGTACTCTATGTCACAGGAAGAGTATTCTCAGAGTCAGGAAATTCAGTTTACAGATTTTTTGGACTACAGGCGTGACTCTGTTGGCCCATCTAGTGAGGTGCATGAACAGGAGAAAAATGGTTCATCTAGTGAGGTACATGAACAGGAGAAAAATGGAGAGTGTTCCACTGAGGCAGAA
>JAANDH010000380.1:85956-233139 GCA_011799765.1 Nymphaea thermarum
CAAGTCTGCAATCAACTTAGCCAACAATCCTGTTCTTCACGACCGAACAAAGCATGTTGAAATTGATCGTCACTTCATTCGGGAAAGAATTGATGCGAAAGAGTTGATCTTACCTTACATGAAGTCTGAAGACCAAACTGTTGATGTTCTAACAAAAGCTCTTCCTTCAGCTTCATTTGAGAGGAATGTATTCAAGTTGAGCATGTTTGATATGTATGCCCAACTTAAGGGGGAGTGTTGATAGATCGTATGTTTCAGGTCCGAATCCATACCCGACCCGTCTTGTAGCCCGTGTTGGGCACTACTTAAGTCATGTAATCCTAATCCTTATGTGTGAATGAGAATCTAAGGAGAGAGAGAGTCTGGCGGCTAGTGGACACCAACTCCTCCTCATTCGTGGTTTTTTCTCCCTCGAGTTGAGGGTTTTCCACGTTACATCGTGATCATTGTTTCTCTTCCTCTTCTTGTTTGTGTTTCTACAATATATATATATATATATATATATATAGGCCAAGAAAGGAGGAAGGTCTGGAACACTGCTAGTAAATCAGGGCTGTCTCTGTTCGAAGGACTCAAGTAAGCATTTTAGACACAGTAACAGGACTATATATCGACATATATATATAGTTTCTAGTAGGCAAGTTACAACCTGATCATATAAATAAATATATATGATCATATAAATAAATATATGTTGCAAGAGTGTGGAGTGAGCAACTACATCAACCATCACAAACTAGGGTGCTGGAATAGACAGATCTGCAGTCAAAACTGAATTGAACAGATTCTATACTTTCCAGGTATGGGAATATTCAACATTGGTGCAAGTAGTTCATGTACCATTTCTTGTGTTTATATGTAAATAGATAAATATAAATATACAAATGTACCTATAGAAGTGAGTATTTGTACTCGTGTATGCACGCGCTGAGAATGATATGATCAGCAAAACATGTTCGCAAGAAATTAGGCATGACTGCAAGTCTATCTAGGATTCATGTGGTGATCAAGTCAGAAAAAGGACAGGTTTTCAGATTTCATGAAAACCTGTTCTTTTTCTGATGGTGGTGTGTGATTTGGAACATTTGAACATGAGAGAAACATGTAGTCTTGTACTTTTGATGTGGTCATATGTATACAAATATATATATATATATAGTAGGCTGATAGAGAACTATATTGTTCCATGATGGGAATATCATGGTTAGCATTATGTGCTGAAAAACAAAATGCAAGTTTAAGTAGGTAGCCATGTCAGCAAGATTTTCTGGAAACTAAGGTGTGAACAGATTATAAAGTTCCTTAGTCTTCATGAATGTGTATAGTGCTTGATGAAAATGTATGTTGAATTCAGAATAGCTTAAATAAAGTATGTGAGAAATCATTCAAAAACCTATATGCTGAGAACATGTTTGAAACTCAGAAATGATGAATTCATGTGATCAGCCCTGCTGAGCAGAGATTCTTAAACACAACTTCTCAGATTTCACAATGGTATATATGTGCTTCATGATAGGTTATTTTGACCAAATGTGCATGTCATACAAGAATGCCTGAAAGAACTGAGAGCAAAGAGTGCACAGGAAGGAGCAGCAGCAGCCTTGGCATCTGCCCTAATTCTGTTATAAATATGGACTTAAGCATTGGCACAAATTTCGTTTTCAAGTATAAAATGGCAAGTTTTTCACAGGTATAATACAGCAAAGTTTATAATCTCCACAAGTTTTAAAAAAAGTTCAAAAACTAAAATCAAATGTGAAAACTCTGAAAACAAAAATCTGGTAATTAAGAAAAGAAAAACACGTGAAAAAAATCTGAAAAATGCAAACAATATGCATTTTTTTAATTTTGGCATTTTTTAAAAAAAAAACGTCTTTTTCCCTTTTTTCAGCTGATTTGTTTTTAACGTTTTTTTGGCGTTTTTGTGACAATGGACTTAAGAGTCCCTAGAAAACAAAACACTTCACAAAATGCCATTACATATGTAGAGGACATAATGCCACGTGTTTCAGATCAGATCTGAAATTGATCTAGATCCAACCATGTATGATCAGCTATCTCCTTTTGTAAGCACTTTAGTGTGGTTACTGGGGATTAATAAAGAGATCTAGTGTCTAAGGTTTGAGAGCCTTTCAGCATCTTCGCTGGCCTTTGTGCCTCGTGTGCTTATGCTTGTATTGAGAGATTAAATAAGCCTTGTGTTTCTTCTTCATCAAATTGACTTTTTTCTTGTCCAAGAAACATTTCAAAAGAAAAAAATTATCCTGTATGCCAGCCTCAGCTATTAGACCTTCACTAGAAGCCCAACCCATGCTGAAGCTCAATCTATGCAAAAAACAAGTTAAAGCTCCATTCTGTTGTGCTCACGAAAAAACCCAGGCTCAGATTTGCTAACCTCAAGCAGAGACCCTGAGTTGCAAGAAGAAATATCATTACATGTAAAAGAAACGAGGAAGAGAAGGAAAAATAACTGGAATAATACAAGAAGACCACCAGGCAAGAACATCTGTGACATGCTTCTTTACCCACAGGTTTTATAAACTACTATTAATTTGATTGGTGAGCAAGCTTAAATCTTCAATGCATGCAATCTACAGCTTTGGGATTTATTCAAGTTGCCTGACTGGCCTTTGACACGACTATCCTAATCAATTAAAACAAAAAATAGATGCACAAGAGAAAGATTTAAAACAATGTTTTTACATACACCCAAGCGTAGAATATGGATATCCCTTAGAACTGCATGATGCAAATTCGGCCGTTGTACTTTAACAGCAACATCATAGCCATCTACGGTGCAGCCTTGGTAAACCTGCAATGCCAACACATGGATCATCGAGACAAGAAAACGAATAACAGCAAAGCCCCAAATGAATACATAAACAAGTTTTTGTCCCCCATTTGCATCTGTATGTGCACTTGTGCATATGCTGATAGCCACAATATGCCTCTACTGTGTACATTGTCTCCACCTTGAGCTCCATGACATACTATGGCATAAAGCAAATCTCTAAGATCTCATCTTCCTGAAACATGGATATATGATTCTGACTGTTTCCACCTCTTGAAATGCATTCCTAGAGCTGCTAAAGTATATATGACTCATGATGTGATGAGAAAGCTACATGGCTTGTGGGCCTTCTGTTTTCCTTACTCCAACTTCTGGACCAGGACACCACTCAAATGTGGTCATATGAGTTCATAACTTCATATGCTGCAGCCATTATGTTCCTCATATAAGCCCCCAATTGTGCCTTTTATAGCATGTTATTGGCCAAGTCACATACATGAAGGTGCACGTATGGGTGCAAAACACAAGTACGGTATGACATGGCAATTACAGAGTCTGTGGATACATGGGTATGACTAGAGTATACATTATCTTATAATCATATAATATAAATACATGCATATACCTATGTACACACACACATAGATATAGGGGGGCTCAATGCAACCATCTGAAGCATGGCAGCATTGACTTTTTCTATGTGTGTGTGTGACAGGCAAAAGTTTAAACAAAACAAATTCATTGTTCATATATATATCATTGCAATGATGCACAAAGGCATTATAATTCACGATTCATAACCAAAAGAAAAGATTGAATCATCAATACGTTAGAAAGAACAGGCAGCATCTGAATCTGACACAGATCCAAACCATGGAGTACCCAGTTCACCGTAATTAACCATTCCTCAGGATGGGCGTACTAACAGGGATACATCACCTAGAATGCAGTACCCATATGAGTTACATTCTAAGGCTCCAGCCATGGTAGACCTTATTCACCATAGCTGCCAAGTTGATAGCCTCTAGGGCTATCAAGGGACTGGCGGCAGGGAGAAGAGAACAAGAGGGAGAGAGAGAGAGATTAAGAGCAGAAAACAAACACCATAATAATGCATTAGGGCTAATCACGCCCAAATAAGGAACTTACGCCATAACTAAACTGAACGGGTCCATACTACGGTCCCGATCCAACCGAAATAAACTTAAAACTCAAACATATGAAAACAATGCTTAATAAAGACTTAAGGCGGAGCATAACAGTACTCTCCCCTTCGAAAACACCTTGCCATCAAGGTGTGAATGAAGGGAAACGAGACGTAATGTCTTTGCTATCTTCCCATGTTGCTGGTGCCTCTTCATTGGACAACCATTCAATCAACCATTGTTGACGCCACTTGCCATCGATCTTAACTTTCCTTATGTCGATGCGCCGTAGAGGTGAAAGAACAGGCGGTTCCTCCCGGATGGGCGCAGACTGGATATCTTCGCCGATGGGCACCATGTTGCAAGGCTTCAATTTGGAGGCGTGGAATACCGGATGTATTGAACTGCCGGCGGGAAGGAGGAGCTCGTAAGCGAGGTTACCTATTCGGTGGCTGATTTTGTAGGGTCCCACGTAACGAGAAAGTAGCTTTTGTTGTCCAGCCTCCTTTAATAGTGCGGTGCACTGCGGTGGTCTCTTCAAGAATACCCAATCGCCCTCTTGAAAGGTCACATCTCTATGGCGGCGATTGTATTGTAAAAACATGCGATTTCTGGCGGTTGCTAGATGTTCCTTGAGGTCCTTTAGAATGACATCTCGGCAACGCAACTGGGTGACAACCGTGCCATCGCGTGCAGTGCCCGGCAAATAACGATGAATTGTAGGTGGTGGACGTTCATACACAGCCTCAAAAGGGGTCGCGTTTGTAGATGTGCGCCAGCCAGTGTTGTATGTCAATTCCGCGCAGGATAAATAGGTTACCCACTCCTTGGGTCGCTGCCATGTAAAGCATCGGAGGTAGGTTTCTACACAACGATTTACTACCTTTGTTTGGTCATCCGTTTGCGGGTGGTAGGTTGTACTCATCTTCAGATTAGTTCCCCTGTAAGTGGAAGTACTCTCTCCAAAACGCACTAAGGAATATCGAGTCTCGGTCACTGATAATGGATTGAGGCATACCATGGAGCTTCCCCACATGTTCCTGGAAGGCATGGGCGACGGTCTTGGCCGAGAAAGGGTGACTCAGAGCAATGAAGTGTGCATACTTAGATAGTCGATCAACCACCACTAAAATTACCGACTTGCCATGTACCGGGGTAATCCTTCAATGAAGTCCATCGAAATATCTTCCCAAATTTGTTCGTGGATGGGTAATGGTTGCAACAACCCGGCTGGTTTCTGTGTTTCATACTTATTATGTTGACAAGTATCACACCCCTTGATATAGTCGCGAATATGTCGTTTCATACCTGGCCATAAGAACGCGGTTCACAGGCGGCGATATGTCCCTTCCACTCCCTCGTGACCAGCGTCCTTAGAGTCATGGAAATGTGTGATCAAGACGCGTGGCAAATCTAATACTAGTTTCCTCCGTCCAGGCACGGTGGCTTCAATGGCTGCTAAAGCGACGTTGTCGTCCAAGGCGGCGGTGGAATCCATCATGGTGGCTCTGATACCAGTTGATAGCCTCTAGGGCTATCAAGGGACTGGCGGCAGGGAGAACAGAACGAGAGGGAGAGAGAGAGATTAAGAGGAGAAAACAAACATCATAATAATGCATTAGGGCTAATCACACCCAAATAAGGAACTTACACCATAACTAAACTGAACGGGTCCATACTATGGTCCCGATCCAACCAAAATAAACTTAAAACTCCATACGAAAACAATGTTTAATAAAGACTAAGGAGGAGCATAACACAACAGTAACAACATTATAAACAAAACAAAGAAATCATGACTGGTGAATTCCTCTCACAGTTCTAAAGTGTAAACAGTCAAAAGACAACCATTTCACAAAGTTAGGTTGTCATCAGGTTTAAACCTTGTCTGCACTTAAGTCTGACCCTGGGGTTTGGCTCCAGGTCTGGAGCCCAGACCTATCACAGGAAACCAATGCCCACAGCCCACCATTTCCTGATGAAGATTTCTAAGTGTTATGCATTGCAAGTTTTGAATCTTACTTCGACTCAGGTTCAGACCCCAGTGTAGTATAAATCTTCTTCGAACCACACAGGAATTCTTAATCAGAGCTCTTTCTATGTCAACAAGGACAGACCTTATTAGATCTCAGACAGGATGGTTCTCAATCAAGCTCAATCCATGATGCACTACTACGGGCCCATAGTCATTATAGACAAATACATGTACATCAATAGGTACTTTAGATAAGCAAAATGAATTCACTTCTGCCCTGAAAATAAACTGCCAAAAGAGAAATGGTGTATCATAAACAAATCAAATGATAGTGCAGAAAACTAATCCAGCGAAGCAAGATGAAGGACCTATTGACCATGCAACACAAAAGATTCCACAGAGGTCAATAATCACCATTCCTTCCACAAGGAGCAGATATCTATTGGGAAAACAAACTCCTATATGCTCAATAGCTCCAAATGGGTGTTAGAACAGTTGCTTCATGTTGTTTACAGACTGAGCAAATACCACTTTTTTCAACAGCATCAATTAATTCTTTACTGAAGGAAGTGGGAAGGCGGGTGCAAGTGGTAAGGCGGGCCAGTTCAACCTGAGTGTGACATGGTTGCCAGCTGAGTATCAAGCATTTAACTTCATGTTTTCCCAACACAGGAAAATGAATTTTTACTATGAAGTTTTGGTACACTATGGCCTGGTGCAAGTGGGAAGGCGGGCCAGTTCAACCTGAGTGTGACATGGTTGCCAGCTGAGTATCAAGCATTTAACTTCATGTTTTCCCAACACAGGAAAATGAATTTTTACTATGAAGTTTTGGTACACTATGGCCATTGATTTTGAAGCCTTTGACAAGCCTGATCACATCATAGAAAACACCACATCAATATGGTCTAACATTAAGAAAGCACAAAAGAATGTGATTTCCGTTAAACAAGGCACACCATTAGTACCAATATCCTAACAAAAAAAACATCAAATATATATTCATAATGACATGGAACACACCAGAAAGAGATAAGATCAAAGAAATTTGGATATGCAATTACTCTACAAAAGCACCTGACCAAATGAGGCTGCAGCAACGGGTTCCTCTGAAAGAAAGCTAAAGGCGGCATCGACTGGACAACACAACTCCTCCTCAATGATTTTCATGGCCGTATGCCTAGGAAAAGATGGAATTTGATCATGTAGCTCAGACAATGCCTGCACATGTTGAATGCCTCCAATCAACAATAGAAGCTTCTACATGAAACAAATTGCACAAAACTCGAAATCGGTGCTTTTTGATGAATTTACAAAAAATTTTAACATTTGAGAGGCGTCTACATGTGTACGACCTCCTTAGGACACATGCATCTACATGTGTACGACCCCAGTCTCTGTGTTGAAACGGCTTTGACACCACTGTAACAACCTAGCTCACTCCCACAATGGGCCTAGGCTCATGTTTTGGTTGATTCTGATCCACTCCCTAGCAACTTCAGTTCCAACCCCAAAAAAAGGCAAGGAACCAAGATAACCAATCACTTAACCATCATCCTTTATAAGCCTTGAAGATTTTCACAATCGTCAATATGGAATTAAACTTTTGGGTGTTACAAGCTAGGTCTCCTAAAATTGCTGTATGCTCTCCAAGTGTTTCCATCCTCATAATTGGCAGCATCATTTATATGTGTATCCACATGCAACCTGATGGACAAAATGGCATCGCCCATATAAGTAAACCTAGATACTAGGAAAGTTTTGTGGGATACATCAGAGTACAAAAGGTTTTTCTTTTTCTGTAATAAGGTCCAAAAGCCTTGTGATGTGGCTATCTTCAGTAACCACCTTCCTAGAAGGAAACCACCTTCGCAAGGGCCGCATACATGAATGGGCCCCATGAAATCAACCAATTATAACAATTACAGATAGACTACTTCCTAAAATATGGACTAGTTATCTGTCATGTAAATAACTGAAGAACATGCAGGAACAAGCTCCTTGGATCAAGTTTGACCCAAGCAATATATTCACCTAAAAGTATATTGCTATTGTTAATCTGTTAATTCACCGAAAACAAAGCTGAAACTAGATCTCAAGGCTTTAACTTTTAGATTTTTTAAAACACCTTTACATGATAAAAAAATAAAAACTACCACCAATCCTGAAACAAGTAAATAAACCATCAAGTCCTTAATCACTTGATTGTTCTGGAAGCCATAATAGCGTCTTACAAGCCTACGGCTTAAGCAAGAGGAAAGGTGCTATCATCCATTTCAATGAATTTAAATCTAAAGCACATCAAGTACTGAAAGGTCCAAGACTTAAACCTCATCCTTCAACAGGTAAAGGTTCTATATAGTGATGGTGATGTTATTGCTGGTTCTGTTACGGCATCATTAGTAGCAATTGCCTGCTTAAGCTAACAACCGGACCTGTGGCGGTAGGAATGATTCCAAGGTGTTGGAGATGATAATAGCGACAGCGGTAATAGCAGCAGATACTCGTGAGTGTACAAGTGAGATAAACATGAAAAGAAAAAAAAATTGTGTAGGTAGACAACGGGTAAAAGACATAACAACTTGAAATCCTAGAAGCCCAACATTCGCAAATAGGAGCACAACTTGTTAACTGAAAAAGCACGAATATTGAAAGATGTCAAAAAATTGACGTCCGACGAACCTCAGATATTTCAGTGCCAATTATGTCTGGCCTCGTCGAAAGCGACTGTCCAACTGCATTTGCAACAGACAACGATTGTTTGCATCACTTTGAAACGCACACAAAAAGCAAGCAAGTTTCCCAGGGAAGTTCTTTTGAACCTTTGATGAAAGTTGGACCAAGGCTCAGCAACGCGTCCTTCAACACTTGTCCGTAATAAGACACCGATTCTGCTTGAGATTCCAGGGAAGTAGAGGGATCATATGCCCAGCCACCACCGCTACGTCCACGTCTCAACAAACCCGCCATTCTTATTTTAAACATCGCCGTAGCAAACAACGCGAACACCTTCGCAGAATCACAGTGACATGCGGGATTAACAGGCTACTGAGATGTATTTTTTATATGCAACTCATGGAATAGAATAAGGGAATGAAACGACGGAGGATTCCAAGAAATCAGGAAACCAACCTCCATGAGACGGAAGAGGACGACATGAGGTCTGCAACCGAAGTACTGCGCAACTAGCAGTGGATCGTAGACATCAGGAAGCGGAAGCGTCCACACTGTACATGCAAGACTCAAGTAATCTCTCAGGTAATCAGCACAATCTCCCAACACCTTGAGATCGGCACCCAGCAACTCAACACACGAAAGACCTGACAAAGACCACGATCATTTAACTTGTAACGGATATGAGAAGAAGGAGGAGGGGGAAGGAAGGGAAAGAAAGAGACTGGAGGAGGCGGTTAATGGTGGGGCTCACAGCTCACTGGAGAGCGACCACACGTACGCACCTGGAGGATACATGGGTTGCGGCCATGGCGGAGGATTGGGTTGGGGGAGTGGACGAGAAGAATGATCCTCTAGGTGCCTCAGCCAAAATACGTCTTCGATATTCTTGACAAGCTTAGGAAGAGCATGGGTCCTCGCCCAATCCAAACTGTTCATGATAAGCTGCTTGTCCTTCCGAAGGATGTCGATGACATCACCACAAGGAGAAGAGCTGCTGAAATGCGGCTTCCTTTCCTTCGCCATGGCGGTGAGAGCAGAGACGGGTAGAAATGCTGCCATGAACAACTGTACAGGCGGACTGCGTACAATTCCAGGTCCTGGGTTGACCGTTGTTCTGGACGTCCCCAACGGACTCTCCAAGACTCCGAAAAGAAGAGAGAGACCAAGCCAACAGGACGAAGCAAGAAACGAGCCCACGGAAACTTCATTCCCCTCATCTTCCCAACTGCCATTCTGGACGTGGCGCGAGTTGGCACCTCTAAAATTTCACATCGTCGTTTTGGATTTGGATGTTGTGGCCGAGCGTGCTCCACATACGCAGGTTTTGCCATTTCATCAAGCCTAAGTGACACATAAGCCTCACGAGAGGCTGACCCACGTACTTTCACAAAACCCTGCAAAACCCTGTAGGGGGGAAGGCTCTCCCTATTTTTAATGCCAAAAATACGGGAGATGTATACAGGGCAAGAAATAAATCCTCGCAATCGGGATTAGAGACGGAAGCTACTCTGCCGCATTGGTTCCCCAGTCCCTTTAGAAATCCCTGGGCTTGAGGGAAAATGGTACTCGAGTAGCAAAGCTTGGGCCATTGGGAGTTCGTTGTCATGTAGGGATGCCATTCAATAGATTTAAACAAGGAAAGGCCAGGGTAGATACCTTGCAAGGAATCGCCTAAAGCAGCTCTCTAGTTGGTGTTATTGGTCTACACTATTATGCCTCTAGGGCTTGTTTCAATTGTTGAAGCCTCACTGTAGAAGTTCAGCACCAACCAAACATAGAACAATAGTCTCAGACTTTTGGTGTAGATGTGAAACTTTAATACAGGCATTTAAGTTTCACCTAAACAGTGGAACTCAAATGCCCGGTAAACTTTTCCTTTGCCTGACATTCTCTCTCTTCTAATTTCCTCTTTCTTAGCCGCTTGTTTCTTCTTCCCAGCCGCTTTTCCTCTTCATAGCCGCTCGTTTCTTCCTCCCAGCCGCTTTTCCTCTTCATAGCCGCTCGTTTCTTCTTCCCAGCCGCAGCAGGGGTGGACCGAGCTCTGGTAGAAGACGAAGTTCCTCTCCTCCTACATCTCCGGTAGAAGACGAGGGGACGAAGCTACGTCCTCCCTCATCTTCCTCCTTTCCATGACTTTATTCTTCCCATGTCTCTGTTTTTTTAGATTGGCGAGCTGATGATCATACAAAACACTCGTAGGGGTGTTGCTGGTTGAACCATTTGATTTTTTAGAGGAGTGAGTGCTATGTTGTTATCATCACAGATTTTCCAAAAAAAACTATTATTTTGTTATTTAGATTTAAATTTTAAACTCAAAACAAATTTGCCACTCTCCAAATCCAAACACAAAATTCAAATTCAAAACGGAACTTTAGACCTGAGATTCAAATCCAAAATTCAATTATCAAACCCGAATTAGATCCAAAATCAAAGTTTAGATCCAAAACAAAAATTTCAAAGGTCTTCCCTCTTGAATTCGAATTTTAAATTTTAGCTTCAAAATCTCTGTAAATACCCCTATAATCCTTCCTCTTGAGCATGAGTTAGCCTTTAGAGAAGCTCTAATGCATTCTCACTTGAGGACTTAGAGTTTTAAGTTCTTTTCCTCTATTTTCCGTCTTATTATTTCATTCTCATTTTTCTTCTCCAACTTGGAGTAAGTTTCATAAGTTATAATTTTTCAAGAGAGCACAAAATATCTCTTGGAGGCCTCCTCTTCATCATCTTGGAGATTCAATCGAGTCCAAGATTATTTCAATTATCATTTTTCCTTGAAATCATTCTCATAAGAGGTATGTAACCAACATCTCACTTCGTTCTTTCTATTTTCTTCACTTCTTCATCTCTCCGTGACCATATAAGATAGTTCTAAAAGCTTTATTTTAGAGTTAAGAAGCTATTCTTGAGTGTACCGAGAGCATAAGAAGGTGAAGTGATATTTCATTTTATAATTGAATCACGTTATCTCTTTTATTGAATATAGTCATGTTTTGCTTCTCTCATTTTCCTCTCCTCTTTATTTCTCCATGACTACATGAGACAACTTTCAGCCTCTATTTTAGAGTCAAAAAGTTAAACTCAAGTGCACCGAGAGCATGAGAAGATGATATTATATTTCATTTTATGATTGAATCACGCTCTCTCTCTCCCTTTCCTTGAATATTACTTTGTTTTAATATATTATCTATGCATAGTTGTTTGATTTTTCATTTACATGTGAATGCACAATGAGAATGAGAGTGTGGTTTGGGACTCTTTATTCTTATGTTAATTTTGAGTTAGGACTTGTCCAACACGAAAAAACTCTCACAAATATGTACATGTTAATATGCATTTGCATGTCATTTTGCGTTAGTTTTTTTTTTAATCATCCTATTAAAAACCCTAATGAGTATCTTATAGTATGGTTTGATTTTCTTCCATGCCCAATGATAGAAGAAGTATACTTCCTTGTAACCAATGAAATGATTATGTTTATGTTCATATACAAGAAATATTTGAAATCATGCTTTCTAAAATATTTTCAAAAGAACCATTTTTAATATGGTTTTGGAGACTTAGCTTAGGTTCTTGCATAAGTCCAAGTCCCCCTCCGACCTACATCAAACTTGAAGTCAGTTATTTCAACTAATTTATTGATTTCGAATCTCATGAAGACACATACATATATACATATATGTGCACATGATGATTATCTTTATCATATCTCTCTATGTTTCCACATTCTATTTTACAAATTTTGATATACACATTAATACATATATACATGTGTTTTATTTTCTCTTTTCCTCTAAAAATCTTTCATTCTATTCAAATCAATATCATTTTTACAAATTTTCATATATGTACATATGTGATAGTATGTATACGTATATGTACATCTTTTTCTTTCTCTTCCTCTCTCTCTTTCTTTTATGGGAGTATTTCATCTTCTCAATTCTTCTTAACATTTCCTTCTCATGATCTTTTTTATTTACCGACTTCACTAAGACCAAAAATCAACTATTGACTCAATATTGGATTCATGATTGATGGTCTACAACCTCAATCTATTTTCAAAAATTTCTCCTTCTTATATATGATAATTATAAAAACAAAAATCTTAGATGAATGTTATGGTATAAATGTTTTTAGATGAATGATATAGTAATAATGTTTTATTATCTCATAATAGTATAAGATCAATATATTCATGCATTCACACTCACTTAAATCACTTATGCTCACAATCACTTCTCTAAAATAATTTAAGTAAGATTAAATGAAGCTTTAACTAGGTAGTAATTGAATTATAACAAAATCTCAAACCTACTTAAAGTCTTAAGAAAACACTAAAGTGACTTCAAAATGATTTTCCAAGCTTTCCAAACGATATTTATAAGGATTTCTCAATTCTAATTTTCTCCAATATATTTCACTTTCTCAAGTAATTCTGCAATAACATTTTCAAAATTTTGACCAAACTTTCAATATGTTTCTACACCACATATAGAATGAAAAAAATGTTTAAACCAAAATGACATGCATCAATAATAAACATAGTCATTGGATTGATTACTCTCGGTAAAGGCATCGAGAACGGTCGATCCTCGTATCGACGGGCGAATCCATTTCTCTCTTTATTTTCAAAACAAAACTCATTTTTCTGAAACATTCCAAAAACCAAAAATTTTGGAGATGCGAACATGTGTAAACTTTCATCTATCCTTCATGGGTTCTTTTACCCCCAACATGTACAATCACATCGCATTGCAATCAAATTGAACTTCCATCCATCTCACAATAGAAGGATGTTGCGTGCAGTTTTTTCGTGTGTAACAAGAAACATTACCTCACTTGTTTTGGAGTTTATAGTTGGAACACTGTGGCCTAAGCTGGAACGATCGGTCAAAAAACATAAGCATATGGATCATTCATTGTAGTCTTGCATCCACAAACAAACATTGAATTGAAATACCTGGAACAAATGCTTCTTTGAGCAATACACATAATGAAGTGGGAGCTCCCGAGGCTACAACCTGGTTTCACATGAAGATAGCATAACTTTGGCCTCGAAACGTGGAAAACAATATGTACAGCAAAATTTTCGATGAGCTGCAGCTTAAAGTAAATAAGTTTGCAAAAAGTTGCTCAAACATAAGAAATTGTAATCACTTAGTATGGTTCCCACTTCCAGCATGCTATTAAGTTTACCATTATTCTCTTGTAATGCTTTGGTCATGTCTTTGGTTGTAAATGGGTACACCAGGGCTATGAAATGAGGATATATCGAGAGTCTATCAACTATTACTAGACGACTAACTTCCACCAAGATTTGGGCAACCTCCTGTTAGTTAGGACTGAGCATTAAGCTAATTCAGAATCAAAATTAATTATTTAAATATAGTTAATTATGCTAACATTTTCATAATATTAAATTCAATTTTCCACCTTTTTATTATTTAATTGTTGTTTATAATTTCCTTAAAAATAAAATATATTAAAATATAATATAATATTAAGCAATAAAATCTATTATTTTTACCTATAAATAGGGGTTGACGTTCTATACTCCTATTTTGGAGGCATGGTGAGAAGAGGATAAAAAAAGAGAAAGGAAGAAAGGGAGATAGGAGAGGAAAGAGAGGGTAGATGGAGAAAAAAATCCTTCGTCGCTTGCACCGTAATCACGTGGAGTAGAAATTGTGCTAAAATACCAGGTGCAAAGTCCATAGACAAATCTTCCCAAACGCATGCTAGAATAGGAAGTAGTTAGAGGAGCTCATATTTATGCCTTACCTCACAAGCTTTAACATATTCCCAAATGTCCTTTATTCCAAGCAAGCCAATAGAAGGTGCATCATATACACCTATAAGTACCTTTGATTCAATAGAAGGTGCATCATATACACCTATAAGTACCTTTGATTCCTCGATGTCCAAACTATTGGTGGTTGTGGAAGTGAGTGAGCAGTCTTGCTATGATGGCAGAATGTTGAGGTAAATATACATGATCTTGGAAATATATGCATGGTTTCCCGCAAAGGTACTTATAGGTCAGAATTGTGTTGTCATTTCTTCTCTTGGATTGTCGCAGATTTGGGTGTATCTTTTCCAATTGACACCAAATATCAGAAATAAGTATGACGAACGCATATACCTGGAATTAACTTAACATTCATCGCCACTGTCATCCTCAATTGTTCGAGGAAGTCAATTCAGCTACTTTATGGTCACAACCCATTTTATATGGCACTACAAAACCATATCTCACAGGTTTCACGACCCACTTTTGTTGCACCAAAACTCCTAACGCCTCTAATTATGGAGGGGGTGGTGTTGTCGGACAAACGGCTGGTCGTGGAAGTTCTCTTCCAGAGGCCGCATCTCCAAAACGTAATAGATTGCTGGACTCGCCCATACTTGTGGCCTGAAGCCTGAAAGGCCCCCGCAGAGAGGGGGGTTCGGTAGGTTGCTGTCCTCTAAAATAACGACTGAGACCCCCCATTGTTTTGTGGGCCGCGTGGGTGGCTGTTGACGCCAGCCAGCGATCACAATTTTGCTGCCTCCACACTCTTCCGTTGACAAGCGGCTGCTCCTCTGCCTCTCTCATTCTCTCTTTCCTCGTCAGGGGAGATCGCGCCAGGACTGTTGCCTTTTTGCAGCGGTTTTCCATTGACACATCTTCACGGATGCGAGCTTTATAATTCGACCCAATTTCTGTTTCCTTGGCTTGCTGTTCTTCGTTGTCCCTTCCTCCCTCCCTCTCTATTTTCTGCAACTTTTTCAGCAGAAGTTGGCGCCTCTTCTTTGGCGATAAGACTGTTCCGGTCCATCTGTTGACTGCAGATCTGCGAGGCAATGGATGGACGAAAAGATGGGAGCTCGCTAATCCTTTTATTTGGTTGCGTTCATTACGTTTTGCTGTGTTGATTCAGGCTTTGTGCTATCCTGGACGCAGCCGTCTGCCTGTCCGTCTTGCACTTTATTAGGTTGGAATTCCTGCAAAACCTCCGAAAGGCTCGGTAGGTTACGCTAGTAATCTTTTATTGCTCAATTGATTGTTAACCCACTAGATCTTTCTTCTTCTCAATGTTGATTTCTTTAACCGGTGCCGGATTTTTCATTGTAAAAGAAGGAAAGAAAGAAAATTGTGGGAAAGCCTTTTCGATGCTGATGTAATGGTCGATCTGTTGCAGGAGAGGAGGAGGAGAAGGAGGAGAGGAGATAGACAGCATCGAAGGCGCAAGCCTCCCGCGATCCAGGCGGCTTTCTATTGAAAGTTGAAATTCCGGAATGTCGATGCTGAAACTGAGCAGCGTGGATTTAACTACTTGTTTTGCTCCCCTATGCGAATGGCATCCCTTAGGATAACAGCTCTCCAAGGGCTTGGCGTCCCCACCCGCCTTTTTCTTTCCGTAGGTCTGAGCAGGGGAACGTTAAAAATTCAAGTGTCCCCGTGGACGGCGCTTTAGCTAATTTGTCGTTTTGCGTATTGGATGTTCGGTGCACTGACCGCTATTGCTGCATTCTCGAAATTGCTGGCTGATTATGTTAGACAAGGGTATTACATTATCTAGTTTCAGAGCATCCATGCACAACCTGGACATGGGCTGCTGTGGTTGCCTAAGTTTCTTGAGGAAGCCGAGGAAGTCGCCCAAACGGTTGAATGCATCTAGTCGTGGTAGCCACTTAGACGTCGACTTGTTATTGAAGGATCACTTGGATGATGCAGATGGTGGCACCTATTATGGTGAGAGAAATGAAACGCGTGCTGGCACATGTGCGTCACAGACAAGTTCTGAGAGAGTGGCACGTCAATTTAGAGGTTACACTGGAGCTATCTGTCGGGAGACTCCCGTAAAAGAGACCCATCATGTCAATCGATCAGAGGTGAACTAGAAAATGTTAAAGATCCGCATCTGATTCTCCTTATTTTCCTTGTTTCAATAACTCCCATGGCCTACGGATTTATTATTTCTGCCTTTGACTTGAATCAACCAGGATGAAGGCTCAGTAAAAACCCTAGATTGAGAAGGTCCATTAACCTTGTTAGGCAGTCTAAATTATAGTCTCGAAGTTAAAGGAGGTCAAGGTTTCAACACCTTGGATGTATTGCCTGGCATAAAACGTAAAGGGTTTGCTGAGCCCTACCTTCCAATCTCAAAACATAAAGATTGCTGCTTCCCTTCTAAAAAACATGGTTGGATTTGTGTTGTGAATCCAACTTGGCGGTAATCAATCTGGACATCCTTGACCACAACTTTAATCCATACACTGAACAGACAAACCAAGTAGTTATCCTTACAAATATCAATGTTAGTCAATCGTAATATCTTGTCTTATTTGTTAGATTAATATGGGGTTACTTGTTGGTGACATAAACCCAAACGTACTTGGGCTCGAGGAAGGGGAGGCTCTGGCACTCCAAATCTGGAAAAAGCATCAGTAATCTGGAAAGACTGTGTTAACTAGTTTATTTGGTACTTATGAGCTGTTACTCTTGAAGTTTGTGTTTTGTTTTTCTTTTTTTAACTGTTTCCTTATTACCTCTAGCAACGTATTGTATTGATTAGCAAACATTCTAAAAGTTCTATGCACTCGTCTTGCTTGGGGTTAATTCTGAGTGTTATATGCACTTATTTTAATAAATTAACTACACTTGAAGTGAGCTGCAAGAGTTCTAAACTGGTTCCATGAATCTCTATGAAGTGCAATCATCTATGCATTTTCACAATTCAAATTTTGTCAAATCATTTTATTACTGGCACCAGGACAGCCTCATCATATGGAGATTTTAAAATGTTCATCCAATCAGAACTGTATTAGGCTTGTGCTATCTTTTTTTGAGTTGTTTGAACTTTCTGTGTATTATAGTGATGAATGATTTCCAACCATATTCTTAAATGTACTTGACCAGGATGAACATGGTAACAAAATGATCAATGAATATGTTCGGCAGCACAAGATCGGTGCAGGAAGTTATGCCAAAGTGGTAATTTATAGCTTGAACTTATTAACGTTGGTTCACTTGAATGAATGATGACATGCACATTAAAATGGTCCTGCACCAGGTGTTATACAGAAGCAGTAAAGATGGGAAGAATTATGCAATCAAGGTTATTGTGTTGTCTCTTTCTCATATTCTTAGTCATGGAAATCCATGTCTCGCAGGATATGGTGTAAAACATGTTTGGACAATTTAACTGCAGATTGTCAGTTCTTTTGATTCTTTCTGAATTCTTGGTATCTTGGTCTTCCATTTTGACAGGCTTTTCACAAGTCCCACTTGTCCAAGCTTAGAGTAGCACCTTCTGAAACTGCTATGAGTGATGTTCTTAGGGAGGTAAGGCATCCTAGCAGTTGTACTTATCTGAGAGTTGCTTTTCAGGAATTGTTGCATCATTAAATGGATTTTCCTTTTTTTCATATGAATACTACATAAAAACAGGCTTTGACATTTGAAAGGCATAGCAAAACCACACTTGTGTTTGAAACGTAACAGGTGGTTGTATATTTCTTTTGAAACTTGAGTGTGTTTGTATTATTTCACAAAAAAATTTTGTACCTTTTGAAAAGTACTATTTTTATGTCAAGCTGCAAGGATGTCTCATTGTTTTCTTCAGCTTGGTCAGGCAAAAGAAAAAGCACGTTTCTAGTGGTAACTGTTAAAATTCTCCCTTTCTCTTTCTCTCTCTTGCTGGTGGCTCTATGATGCCATTCATTATAGTCAATGAAATAGGCATGTGCATCCTCATGTGTGGGACCTCAAGTCCGAGTGTTGAACTGTACTCTTATACCACTGAAATGACCCGACCCATTTTCAAACCAAGGTCGGGCCCCTAGTTTGACGGATCCCAACCCACCTTTCAGTTGTTTCGCTCCTAGCCTAAAAAGGCCTAGGAACCAGGATAACCAACCACTTTAATAACTGCCTTTATAAGCGTTTGAAGGTTGCTTACAATCTTCACGTGACTAAACTTCTCAAACTGAGGTGTTACAAGGGTGTCCCTATTGTTTACAACCATTATCTTTTTTATTCATTTTGTGGATTGTGAAATTGGGGGTGATTGGTGGAATGTGAATCCAATGAAGTAAATTTAGGTAAATTCAGATCACTCATAAATCTGGGTTTCCGGCTATTCTGCTATTTCTCAGGGTGCTTTTGTGAATTTGTAGAATGTCGTTCATGGTGGTTATTAATGTTAGTTGCTGTCATAGTGTCTAACATAATCTGCAACTTTTGGTCTACAATGTAAGTTTTAGAAGTTGAAGATTTGTTCTCTGCATTGCTGTTTGGGTTTTTCTGAACCCAGTCATGCTAAGCCTACATTTTGATTTCCAGTTCATATTATGAGTTTACCTTTTTGGTAACTCTAAAAGGATTACTTCTCTTTATTTTTCATGGCATGGTGGCCTCTCTTTGTAGCAAATGATATTACAATTACTTGTTCAAGATTCAAGAATCATCTTATTCTTTATTCTTATTGCTGTTTTGTTTCTTTTCCCAATTGTCAAGCATATCTAATGTTATCTCATGCCTCAGGTTTCAATCATGAAAATGTTGGAACATCCCAATATAGTCAATCTCATTGAAATTATTGATGATCCAAATGCAGATCGTTTCTACATGGGTATATTAGCCCTTTACCTGCTGTAGGTCTTATGTGCTTCAAATGCCATGCTCAGCTTTTGTTCTGACTAGGATGTTCCATTACATAGGGTAACAAGTCTTGGTTAAATGCAGTCCTAGAATATGTTGAAGGAAAATGGGTATGTGAGGACTCAGGTCCACCAGGTGGTTTAGGAGAAAGCACAGCTAGAAGGTATTTGCGGGACATAGTTGCTGGTTTGATATATCTTCATGCCCATGTGAGTTGCTTAATGTCATGATACTTATAAAGTTATATTGATCTATTTCCTCTCGAATGGTTGATCGGTTTATCTATCTATTTCTGTAAATGCACACTCACACTAGCACGTAGAGCATTTGGCGATGCAGCCTAGAGTCTTGGGCAAAAGTGAAGAATTTTAAACTTAGTTTGTTGTGCAATAGTTCATAACATGTGGTATTTGTATTATGAAGAATTTGAGGTTGCATAAGTAAGGACAATCAATGCCTATTTAGGAAATTAACATTGACGAATGCATCTACATGGTAGTGTTGATTAAGTGCTTCAATTAGATTTTTCATCAGAATATGGTAGGAAAGTGGAGCCCAAAACCTAAAAAAAGTTCTTTTTTTTTTTTTTTTTTCGGGGGGGGGGGGGGGTGTGGCATATGTGTGCCTTTTGAATCTTTGGAACTTATGGGATCCTTCTTGATAACGTTTTTGAAGAACGTGGTCTGGAAATTGTGGAGACTAGTATCAATGATCATAGTTTAAACAATTTAAATTGAGTTTTGCACCTAAAACATGGTCTTCACAATTAGCAACCTTTAAACTCAAATTTTTTTACCACATGTCTCTGGTGCCTTGTAACTTTCCCTGATACCATTGGACATTGGAATTATGCGTTATGCAAACTTGGACTCATACTGCAAGTTTTAAGTAGAAGATCAATGTTTTTCATTTATGTTGCTTGGGCTTTTGGTGTAACAACTAGGCCCACTCCCAATACCATGCTAGGGCTTGGGCTCCTAGTGTGGTGGATCCCAACTTGTCCTGTAGTAGCTTCAGTTTCAGCTCCGAAAAGGCTAAGAAACCATGACCACTAATTACTTAACTATAAGCTTTTGAAGAACTTCTATAGTCTTCAATAGGGACTGAACTCTCGGAGTGTTACAATCCACCATTCTTATGGCACACATGTCCATGCGTGTGAGACCCCAAGTCCAATTGTTGACCATGCTTTATGACCCAACCCACTCCTACACCGGGCTTAGACTTCTAGTTTGGTGGATCCAAATCTACCTCCTAACAGCTTCAATTTCAACCCTGAAAAGGATTAGAAATTTGGAACCAGGATAATCTATCACTTGACTAACCCCCTTATAAGCCCTTGAAGATTTCTCTCAATCCTAGATACGAAATTAAACTTTCAGACTCTCCTCCCTCTAGGCACATGCTATCCAACTTTCTCAAGGCACATGTGTCCACATTTGTGGGACTCTAGGACAAGCGTTGAACTATTCTCTAATACCATTGTAACAATTTGGCTCACTTCCATGCTAGGCTTGGGCTCCCAGTTCAGTGGATTCCAGCCTACCCCCTAGCAGCTTCGGTTCCAAACTAACAAGATTAGAATTTTAGACAATCAATCACTTAAGTATTCTTTTTATGAGTTGTTGAAGATCTTTCGCGATTTTCAATACGAGACTAAATTCTTCATGTGTTACATTTGTTAGGTCCTTTCGAGCTTCATATGTCCATATCTGTTTCTTATTGTTTTTTGTCATGCTTAGAACAAAAAAAGAAAAAAGAAAAAAAGAAAACATAACCTCAGAATTATCCTTGAACAGAATGTTATTCATGGGGACATCAAACCAGATAACCTTTTGGTAACAGATACTGGCAAGGTGAAGATCGGTGATTTCAGCGTCAGCCAGGTGTTTGAGGTAAATATCTTGTTGGAATGTTTTCAAGCAACCTGGTTCTTTTCTGTGGGGTACATGCACTTCGTGCTATGGTTTTCAATTTAACTTCTTTTGATCTTTATTATGTCCAAAGTAGTTAATCTTGATGTCTGTTGTGTCCTTTTTCTTTGATGTGGAACTGTGAACCTCATTAAACCTTTTTTCATTTTCAAGTGTTTGTGTTGATGGTCATATGGTACATTGTGGTGCATTCCATGGAACTACTTGCATTAGTCTAATTTACATGGATGTATTTTAAACTTCAAAGGAATGCAGAAATGTTTTGTAGAGTTCTGGAATTCGTAGTTGTTTTTTGTGCATCTGATGTGAGCTTTTTCTGGTTATTTCTATCAAAATTACACTTAGAAGTTGTGACAGCCAGTGGATCAGTGTGCCGAAGTGAGTGAGGCGTAACTTGAAAAAGTGACTGAATATTCAATGTAAACTTGATAATTCAATTGATCCTGCCTGTTATTTATTCATATAGTAGAAGAAATGTGATTTGCAACGCAAGCATTTCTATTAAAGCTAACAAATGATTATCTGGTAGCAAATAGAATGGTAACAAGTGGCCTTGTGATTTCTGTTGATAGCGTCACTTGCTCAAAAATCTGTTCTCATAGCTAGAAAAGAGAATTAAGCTTGCTTTTATTTCCGAGCCATTAGCAGGATGACAATGATGAGCTCCGGAGATCACCTGGGACGCCAGTCTTCACTGCACCTGAATGCTGTCTAGGTAATTCATCTAATTTGCGTACATGAGTGAATCAAATATATCAATGCATAAGTAGGAAATGATCTTGGTTTTCATCACTTGTCCAGGCTTAACTTATCATGGCAAGGCTGCAGATACATGGGCAGTGGGGGTTACTTTGCACTGTATGATTCTTGGCTGTTATCCATTTCTTGGGGAAACTCTCCAGGACACTTACGACAAGGTAATATATAGTGGGAGTTGCATATAACCTGAGTTATAACGTCTCTGATATCCACCCTACCTCACAGATACACGTCACATCCAGTTCTGGTCACATTTCCTTGGTGTCAGCAGCCTAGCACTACTGTTAATGTTGGTATTTTACAGTTTTAACATCTCTGATATCCACCCTACCTCACAGATACACGTCACTTGCAGTTCTGGTCACATTTCCTTGGTTGCCAGCAGCCTAGCACTACTGTTAATGTTGGTGTTTTGACAAAAACATGCAGCTGGTCTATCTGTATTAGTTGCATCTAGTTAATATATGTTTGGCCTTTTCTGAAAATGTGTTTTGGACTTTAAAATAATTTATTATTATTTTATTCTTAGTGGACAGAGACAGTCTGCATCATACAAATTCGCCCACTGTAAGCCCTGTACTGACTGATATTTGAGGGGCCATTATCTGCTAGAAGTCTCCAAAATATATTCACAACAAGGAAACAAAGGAGAAAGTTAATATGATCTTTCTCATTGCTTATTAAAGATGATTGCCCTAATTGTTAAGTGCAATAATACCTTTATAAACAACGAGTATTTACAAAGTATGTGAACAACTGAACATCTAATATGTGGATTGGATAGGATAATCCAAAATAATAAATAAACAATGTACATTGTACACCAACATATACACTTCCCTTTACATTTCTCCTCAAGCTGTTTGCTTTTTAGAAATGAAAATTTGTTTTTCATGAGTCCCTTGGTAAACTGATTTGCAATCTAATCATTTGATCGAATAAATCAAGGTTCATTCTCTTTGTCTTCAACTTTCTACTGTATAACTGCTTTCTGTTTTCTATTGCTGTAAGAGACAAGATGGGGTCCAAGATGAGGGGCTCTGGCGATGGGAGGGGGGGGGGGGGGGGGGGGGGGGGGGGGGGGGGGGGGGGGGGGGGGGGGGGGGGGGGGGGGGAGCCTATGAGGCTCCCCCATCGCCTCCACCTATGATTGTGGATGGAGGGCGATGGGGGAGCCCCATAGGCTCTCCCCCTTCCCGTCGCCAGAGCCCCTCACATCATAGGAGCCTGGGCTTCGACGATGAGATGGGGGGAGCCGGTGGGGCTCCTCCGTTGCTCTCCACCCATGCTGACCATGGGTGGAGGGCGACATGTCAGGGTTGGTGGCACTCCACCTGCCATTGCCGCCCTACTAGCTTGCCGGCAATAGCAGGGGGAGAGCCACCGGCAGTTAAGGAGAAAGAGGAGGGTGGAAAGAGAAAGAGGGAAACAAATCTGAACTGTTCGATCAGATTGGATGGTTCAGATTTGATGTCCCTAGATGTCCCAATAAACCCATTCATTTTTCACACACACACACACACACACACACACATATATATATAATCTTTTGTGCATTTTTACCATATAGATATGATATTAAGAGTGTTTTGATAGAAAACATATATCAAATCAATTTCTCAAGTTTACATGTGTTTTTTTAATCGCCAAAACATCAGCAACTCTTTTAATTAGTATAAGATTTTTGTCAAATCACCACTGGATGAAATCTTAAAGAAGACACGAGAGAAAGAGGAGAGAACAAGTCTGCAAGAGAAGAGAGAGAAGAAAATGAAGGGCCTTGGGGATAGCACCCGCCCTTTTCATTACTTAAAGCTAATCACACTTAACAGTTTCGAATAAAATACACTAAATAATGATACATATTACAAGTTTGCCACCACCCATGTGCTTTAGGCATGTGGTGAAAATGGATCGGGTCTGACTCGACCCAAACCATAACTTAACAATTAGGAGATTCCATATTTGTCATGAAAACAACATGAATTAGAACATATTTTATACTATATTAGTATCAATAAGCATGTTAGCATGTTTATATTTTGTTCAGAATATTTTTAACAAGTATTTTAATGGTCTGGTTTTTGTTCCTGTCTTGAGTGGTTTGGCCTCCCCCCCCAACACACACACATTATCTATATGTTAATTTGTTTATGTGTATGTTTGTGTGTATGTGTGTGTGTGTGTGTATATATGTATATTTATAATATCTGTACTATATAAATGTATGTATGTAAGTATATATGTATAATATCTATGATATATATCTTGTAACTGTAAATGTCTCGCTTCCTATATATTCTCTTTTTCTCTCTCACACTAAAATGTAAAGCTTTGCTTAGTTTACTTCTTTTTTGTGCTGTAAATTGTGAAACTTTAAGTTTGTATATATTATAGGTCTATTTGCCTCCTTATTGATTTTAGTTTAGTCAATTGACTTGGCTTGTCTCAAACCGATTAATCCCAATTAATCTTTCCAGAGCGTCGACCCAAAGTTGTAAAAGGCAAACAGTAACACATATCTGTTGCGCAATTTAAGGAGAATGCATGCATCATAGAATCACCTCACTGTGGCATTGTCTCTCTGCTAAACAATATCCTTTGAATACATGGTTACACGAATATCAGGATGAGCACATGAAGCAATATAAATAGGAAAAAAAAAATTCTTGATCGAGCCAGATCCACTACTCGACCTCCCAGTAGGTATTCTATAATCAGTTCCACCACTACGACCATAACTCCTGCCATGTCCTCTTGAGGTTGTAGTTGTGTCTGCGTCCCTTTTCTTTCTGCTTGATGCAGAAGAATTGCCTCTATACATTATGTTTTTCCCTTTATTTGCTCTCAAACTCACACTAATATCCCCTTCTTCAATCTCAATATTTTCATCTTTGCTTTCTTCCTCTTCATAGGGCTTCCCATATCCTTCCTCAGCATTATTCTTTTTTTTCTCAATCTTATTTGTTTTCGAAGTACTAATTAGTTCCATAAACTGATGTTTCTATGGTGCAATGGGGTTCTCTGGAGAACTATTGCACTTTGGCCATATCGTGGTGTATCCTAGCTATGTGGTGCTTAAAGCAAGAGATTCCTCCTGATATCACTTCCTTACAGTAGTTACAGTGAACTTTTATCCAACGTTTTGGATCCACCCTTATAAACCATTGCCATGCTGGATCTGTATTCATGTCTTCACAAAAAAGTAAAAGCCTACAATTAACTGTAGAAAACAAGAAAAAATCTATGGTGAAAATAAGGAATTTTTTACATTAATGTGTTAAGAATGTGAATGCCCTTTTTCTCCAAAAAAATCAATGATATGAGGCTGTATCGATCATATTGTGTGATATTACCAATATACTTATGATACACAAGAAATTTGAAACCTGTACGGTTCATATCATACAATCCATGTCCATATCGTACCATACAGATACATTGCCTTGATCAACTAGAATTTAACTTTTCCAATTTTGTCGACTAAGCCCTTCTCTTAACTTGAGATTTGGATTTATAGACAGCTGTTATTCTCTCGTTCATTGTTTCCACTCATTTTCTAGATTGACTATCGTGACTCCATGAGTACATCCTTTTGAGACTGGATAACTGCAAGAAAAATCTGATGGTCCACTTGTAAATGTTCATAATTGATCCAACTTTTCACAGGATGACAAATTTAGCTGACATTGACAGTGTTAACGCTTAGCTGCTGCAACACAATATTCATTTTCTGATTGTTGAGGGCTAACAGGATTTCTGAATCCCCTAGTATATGCACATCAGTTGTGTATGTATTGTTTGCTGATTCTTCAACATTTTCTGATGCTTCTATCACTGGTGCATATAGATCCCAGAATAACATTATAAATGGCTCTTCATGTGTCAGAATATTTGTTTTGGCAGGAAAAGAACTGAGTACTGATCCAAGCTCATAAAAGTCCAGATCAGGCCATTTCTTCTTTAAAGCATTTGTGTCATAGCATGCTGAGAACACTTTTCATAACTCGTAAGAAACAACATTTTCTTGAATTTCAGATATTTCTGCTAAAAATATCATAGCAACATTACATTTATATCCATTTGCATATCCAAACAAACTTGCAGACATTGAATTTTATTCCCAAATCTGTTTCATAGTTTGAGTCTTATAACATATACAATCATCAGCCTTCAATAGCTGTTTTCCACGATCTTTGCTATATAAAGCAAAATAATGGTGGCAATCAAAGCTAGTTGGGATCACCAAACTAGAAGCTGGAGCCTAGTATGAGAGTAAGCCGGGTTGTTACAGTGGTACCAGAGCCAGTTCATACTTGGACCTTGAGTCTCACACACATAGATGCATGTGCCTTAAAGGGGTAGTAATGCCATATTGTGAAAGTATAGTCACATATCTAATATTAAGAGGAATCTTAGGAGACTTGTAATGAAGCTGGCCAGGGGATGGTTTGCCCTGGTTTAATCTTTTTAGTGTAGGAATTGAAGCTGTCAGGTGGTTATGGTAGGGGTCTCCAAATTTAAGATTTTTTTTTTTCTGAAAATGTTTTGAATCATCAATATAAAAGTTTACTAAGTTTCCTCTTTCTTTTAGTAGTTTCTAGAGCATATACATTTCTGTATTTTGTATTTGTGTACTCTGCATGGTTTGTATTTTTATAACCTATGTGTATGTGTATGTGTATGTGTCCGCAGGCACGTGTATGATACACGTGTGTGAAAATAGGTTTTCACCTTAAATGTTGTGTCTATGTGCTTTCGTATTAATATTGTTTTAGTCAAGCGGCTTGGACTAATTTAAACTAAGTAACCACAGCTAGGCCTTTTAGGGCTTTGACCTACTTGAGTTTGACTTTTGATTTTAACAACTAGCCCTTTGATGAGACATCCTCTGAAATGGCTTTGATATTCATTCATATTAAAGCAATCACGATCTGAGGTCTTCAAACAAGGCGAGGATGGCAAGGCACGTATTTTTAGCATCTTTTTGGGCTGGAAGCCCTGAGTTTAACCCACCTATCCTAGTTTTGGAGCTTTTGTTGACATGTTTGAAGTTTGAACTTAATATCGAGTGTTACCTTCTTTTTGAGAAGCTAAGTCCTGACCTGTGTTGGTGCTTTTACAGATTGTGAATGTCCCGCTAACAATGCCACATGACATGGACCAAGAGCTAAAAGACTTGCTTGAAAGGCTACTGTGCAAAGGCAAGTCGCATCCTACATAATCGGTTGTATACTCTACTGTAAACATGCATGTCCAGCTAATTTTGCGTTTCTGTGGAATGCAGATCCTAGATTGAGGATTACGTTGAAAGAGATAGCTGAGCATCCGTGGGTTGTTAGAGAAGACGGTCCTATTCCTGGCTACACTTGTAGGTGCAAGCGGATGTGCGCAGTGGCCAAATGTGTCTCTGCGGCTGAAGATTCTACTTAGTTGTGACCAAATGCTCTGTATGTACTTTCAAGAAACAATAAAATCTTATGAACAAATTGGTATGTGGTCGGACACTATGCGTATACGACCCGAAACAGAAAATGATGAATTATTAACATGGTGTTTTCCCAATGTATCTTTTCCACCTTTTTTTTTTTTTAAAAAAAAGAAATCCATTGCAAAATGTCGTTTCTTTTTAATAATGATGAGTTTGATAAAGTGGAATGCAATTACTTATATATGGGTCAATCGAATAACTTTTCCTTTATTTGCAAAGAATTTGTGCCTCGCGCAAAAAAATCGGTCGGCGATGGGGTGGGTGCGGATAAGCCTTGCACCAAACAAGGGGGTGGTGTCTGGCCTGCTCCTCGCCTCTATCGGCCTTCCGCCAGCGGACTGTCCGCCAGTGAGGGGAGGCCGGCAGGAGGCCGATGGCGGTGAGTGGCAGGCTCAAACCCTCCCCGTTCCTCATGTGATCAAAAGGGAAAGGAGGAGGCGTCGGACCTACCCCCGGCTGCCGGCAGACCGGCCCCCCGCGAGGGAGGCTGCCAGAAGGCCGCCAGCAATGAGGGAGGCCAACACCTCTCCCTTCTCCTTAACACGTTAGGTGGCATCGCCGCTTGTGCCGTTTTTTTTTTTCTTTTGCCCTTCAAGGAAATGCCGCCGATAACTATCAGCTGCTATATATGTCTCTCCAAGGTTTTTAGCTAGTGGGTAAGGCCATGAGTTTTATTTTGCGATTACGAACATTTTCCATGATCGTGACGGCCTGCTTCATAGCATTTCCGTAGTTCTCAACTGCTTTGTCAGTCTCTTGAATCCAATAATCAGCGCTTAGGATAGAACACGATGGCGAAGCATTAAATTGGAGATCACGGTTGAATCTTTGGCTAGTAGTAGGGCTTGACTTTGTAGAAGACTAATCCACTTTAGGGAACCGTTGGTTATGGGGTTTGGATTACAGTTCGAGCTTTGGATCTTTTGAACTTGGTTCATCTTGTTGAGCGTATTCGTGGAGGTGGTAGATTGGCTAAAACTATGGGAGTGCACTCTCCGATTTAAGAAGGTAGAATTTGGATCGCATCTCAAAAAGGGTGTCTTGTTAAAATCGGATTTTGTGAAAAATGTTTTGTTAAATAGTTTTTTAAAAACTGTGTGTTTGGGTGACAAGATAAAAGCTTTGCTGAGAGGGCAAAGTCCAATTTGATATGAAAAAACTGGCGGGGGGCAGGTTTTACTTTCCAGGGTAAACAATGAATTTTTGACGAACTCAGTTTTGATATCACCCAAAGACGCCTAGAACCATGGTGTTTTACCTTCAAAACCCTGTTTTAGGCTGTAATCCAACAGCTCCTAAGAGCTCTGGCAATACAAATACTTGAGGCGATGTGCAATACAAACCTAGCCCCACTTTTCTATCGCATGTTGAGAGTAACTTGACCTGTGAGGCTTGGACTTTGTTTATGGGAAATAAAATTGCCATTTTATTGGAGATTGCAGTTCTCACCGCAATGATTCGTTTGTATTCCAAACTCAATATCTAGCAACGCAAACATACGGCAAGCATCATTTGCCTCTCAAGCGTCTTTCAAATTTGTTGGCTGGGAGGTTCGCCGATGTATCCGCATATAAGAACCCTGGATCATAATCTTATGGAACCAAGGTTTTTGGGTCCTCGAGGATGGCTCACGCTTTTAGCTTATTAAAGTCTACGTGATCAATCCCCTTGCCCTTCAAAGTTGCATTGGAGATACTTTAGCAAAGAGGTGGTGCTTCACCTAACACGGTTCTCACATGGATATGTTCATCTACAGTGTGGCCGTAGGCCAGTATGTCAGAAAAGAATAACATCAAGCACTGGAAGTAGCACGAAAAACACTGTCAAATGATTAAATGTGGTTTGCACATCAATCAAATCAAATGACATTGGGAGGAATTCTTAGTGTCCATCATGCGCTGTCTTGAAGACTATTATTTGATGTAGACGCTCCACCCGTATAGTTTGTCAACCAACCTATCCATTATTGGCATGGGTATTTGTCCATTACAGTGATGTCTACGAGTGCCCTATACAAAATTCCATGTGCCATGGTTCTCATGTCCTGAGGAGAAAAAAGGACTTGAAGTGAGGTTGGTGATGCCTCAATCCAATATCTTTTCCAGCAACTTCAACTCTCAATTTTCTAAATGTGGTCATATCTATAGGCCATACAAGGGCTGGCTTTATTGTTGGTATTAGCTTTGTCACGTCGTCTTGACTTCTATTCACTCGTGGTTCATCAAGCATTTCAAGTTTAAGGAAACTTCTACCTCCACCTATTCAGACTGGCTGTGCTTAGACCTAAGTTTCCTTTCTCCTTTCTTCTCGAAATGAGAGATCTATCTTGATCTTGAAGGTTTCTTTGGGGCACTTAACCTTCTTGTTCTTCATCATATTTTTGCTAGTTTAAAACATTCTTGCAATAGGGGAAGGTTGCGAGGTAGATGTAAGATCATTTGGTGGGCCGACATATGTCTATGAAGAATTTCAACCATTATGGCTGTCTTAAAGTAAATATCTACTTAAGTGATTGTGTTTTGGGATATTACGTCATTTAGATGGTATGAGGTAATTTTGAAGTGTATAGATACCGGTATGCAATTACGGACTCTTTGATGGGTTGAATCCGTAATTTTCCTCATTATAAAATGGTAGTGGTCCATGGGGTCGTGCGAACAGTTGCATTTTTAGTTTATAGGGTTTTCTCTTCCCCATCTGAGAGAGACCTCTCGAGCACCGCACGTACTCTGGAAGACCCTGCTGCGATCTTCCTGTGCACCAGTTCAGATGGAATCAGGTACGCTTCCGCTTTAAGTTTAAGTTTTGTTTAATTCAATGATTTAGCAAGAGCATGATCTTGTTTAGTTTAGGGCATACGTTTGGTTTTGTGTATGCGTCCAGGGGAGAAACCCAACAAATGGTATCAGAGCCTATGCTCTTTGTTGAATCGTTGATTTTTTTTTAATGAATTTTTGTGCGTCTTCTGGTTCGATTCTTCTCCTACAAGATTTTTCAAAAAAAAAAAAAAGGGGGCGACGGCATCCATCGCGTGGGCGATGGAAGCCATCGGCTTCCGTTGGCAACCGAAGGGGAGGAACAACAGGCAGGGAAGTGCACCGGCTGGCGTGAGGCCACTGCCGGGGCTGGCCGTTGTGGCGGCAAGGCGGGCTGCGGTCACCGTTTCGGGCGACGGCCGGCGATCACTCAGCTTTTTTCCGCTGTTTTCTTCGTTCGGTTTCTGAAGGAACATGCAGAGGGAAGAGAGAAGAGGGTTCGCCCGATTCCGGCACCCACCTCCGCATCCGCGCCGCCGGGAAGCTCGCCATCACCGGACGACCCCGACGGCACCAGCCGGCGCCTACCCAACGTCACCGGACGACCCCGACGGCACCAGCCCGCGTTTGTTAATATTTCGGACCGGGTCGGGTCTCGACGGACCCGACCGGTATCCATGTGGTTTAAGTTATGTAAATCGGTTCATTTTTAAACCGGTTTTGGAAAAGACTCGAACCGGTTCATTCGGTTTCGAACCGGTTCAATACGATTCAAAACCGATTCGGCCCATTTCATACCGGTTCAGACCTTTTAGGGACCGATTCAGATCTTTTCTGGACCGATTCAGTTGTTTTTCAGACCGGTTCATTCAGTTTTAGAACCGATTCGGACCCTTTTCAGAACGGTTCAGTTGTTTTCAGACCGGTTCAGTGGCATTTCTGACCGGTTCATTCAGTTTTGGAACCGATTCGGGCATTTCAGAACCGATTCAGTTGATTTTCGAACCGATTCAAAGCTTTTCAGACCGATTTATTTAGTTTTCAAGTCGATTTTAGCCTTTTTCAAACCGGTTCAGTGGGTTTTGAAACTGATACGGTCTATTTTTAACAGGTTTGTCCAATTTTTGGATCGGTTTAGTCTTGTTTAGGGTTATGTGGGTGTTTTAGTTGTGGTTTAAGACCGATACAGGCCATTTTAAGGCCGATTCAGTGGTTCTTGACCCTCTTAAACACAATTATGGTACCAGTTCATAATATTTTGGACTCTTTTGGGCCCATATCATTGAATCATTTGGTTTTTGGATTCAATATAAGGTAATTTTGTATGTGTCACATCATTGAATCATTTGGTTTTGGATTTAATGTAGGGCAAACTTGTATGCAATTTTAATTAATGTATCATGTTTTGCATGTTATTAAAGTTGTGGGTGTACTTTAGATTAATGTTTGGATTATGAATTTGATCTTTGGCCATGTCTGTTGTTTGAAATGAGTAAGTTTGTACTTTATGTCGCCAAAGTGACCTTTGTTGTACGAATTTACCTGTTTTGAACATTAGATGTTAGTATACTTAATCCATGCGGGCAATGATCAGCCCAAAGGAGGATTGTTGCTTGGTCATGTTTAAGTATACATGGCAATGAATATGTGATAATTTTTTAGGTTTTCATGTGGATAATGAGTCAATCCAAAGATGGGCTCGTTGTTTGACAGAGTTAATTATCTATATTCATTGTTGACCAATAATACCACTTGCAGTTAGTATTTCAATCCAAAGATTGGACATTAACGTTGCACCGGTACCTTGTGATGAGATTTCTTCCATTGTATTTAAATTCATTTATATTTGTTATTTCATTTTTGTACATGTATTGATTGTGAACATGTTTGGCATTTTGTTCTTTGTACAGTAGGTTCTGCTTCCATGATATTTGTAAATTTTGAGTATTATTTCTGAGTTAAATAATTCGATTTTTTGAAAATAAGAAAAGAACGACTATTAAAGAAGTTGCAGTTGTCCAATCATCCGTTAAGAAACAAAAGAAGCAAGGAAGGCCTATCAGGCTGCTTCTTTTGCAAGGATGAATGTCATTTGAAGGAAGATTGTACTGAGTATCACGCATGACGTAAAATGAAGGGTACACTTCTCACTTTGGTTTGTTCTGAAGTTAATTTAACTTCAGTACCCAGAAACACTTGGTGGGTAGATTCGGTACTACTACTCACATAGTGTCTGTGCAAGGCTGCCTAAATTGTCGAACGCCAAATGATGTTGAAAGATTCATCTATGTGGGTGATGGCAAGAATGCGAAAGTTGAAGCCATGGCAGATTTCAGTTATTGTTAAAAACTGGTTGTTATTTGAATTTGATTGAAATTTATGTGGTACCGTCTTTTAGATGGAATTTGGTTTTTATTTCCTCATTGAACAAGTTTTGTTATTATTGTTCATTTGGAGAAAATAAATTTAAGTTGTTTCTGCATTCAAATTTGAATTTCACTGGTTCTTTGTCTAGTAACGATAACCTTTATTTGCTTGATACGGTTGCTTCATATCATGAAACCTTGCATGTTATGTCTAGTGGTACTGAAAGAAAATTAGCCAATGAGAATTCTATTATGTTATGGCATAGTCGCTTAGGACATATATCTGAAAAGAGAATAAAAGGCTTATGTCGAAAAGAATTCTTCAGTCCTTTGATTTTGCAGACTTTAATGTTTGCATGTATAAAGGGAAAATGAACAAACATTAAGGGGTTATAAGTTTTATAATCCATCCAGTAAGTCTTTCTTTGAAACGAGAAATGCTCACCTTTTTGAGGATATTGAGTTTGGGGAGGTGATCAGGTTAGAAGCATTGCCTTTGAAGAGGAACCTGAGTCCACTCTATTTAGAAGAAGGCAATGATGTTGATCTCCCTACTGGAGAACAAACTCAACAACCTCAAGAAAATCAAGTAAAGGTGCCACTGAGGAGATCCACTAGAGAGAGGAGAAATACAATTTCAGATGATTTTGTCTATCTCCAAGAATATGATGTTGATATGGGCTTAATGGAGTATGATTCTATCAACCTCCAGCAAGCAATAAAGAGTTCTAAATCTCTTGAGTGGATGGATGCCATGAATGAGGAAATAAAGTCTATGATGGATAATGACGTATGAGAAGTTGTTCATTTGCCTGAAGGTGTGAAACCCATTGGTTGTAAATAGATATTTAAAACCAAGAGGGATTCATTAGGTAACATCGAAAGGTATAAGCACGTCTTGTCGCTAAGGGCTTTACTCAAAAGAATGACATTGATTATACAGAGACTTTCTCTCTAGTTTCGTCGAAAGACTCTTTCAGGACTATAATGGCACTTGTGGCTCATTTTGACTTAGAGTTGTATAAGATGGATGTAAAGACTGCGTTTCTAAATGGAGACATTGATGAAACGATATATATAGTGCAACAAGAAAACTTTGCTTCAGGGGATGCAAAGATGGTCTGCAAACTCAAGAAATCCATCTATGGGCTAAATCAAGCTTCCCGTCAGTGGTGTTACAAATTTCATCAAGTTATAGTTTCATTTGGCTTTGAAACTGATTTGGTTGATGAATGTGTATACCAAAAGTTCAGTGGGTGCAAATTTATCTTTTTGGTTTTATATGTCAATGATATATTGCTGGGAAGTAATGATGTGGGCATATTGCATGAAACTAAGAATTTTTTTTGTCAACAAAGTTTGACACGAAGGATCTTGGTTGTGCATCTTTTGTATTGGGGATCCAAATATTTTGAGATCGTTCTCGGAGTATTCGTGGATTATCACAAAAGGCCTACATTGCTAAGGTGTTTCAGCGATATGGCATGAATGATTGTAAACCAAGAGATACTCCAGTTGTTAAAGGAGACAAGTTTAGTCTCAAACAGTGCCGCAAAAGTGAAATCGAATCTAAGGAAATGGAAAGGATTCCCTATTCATCTGTTGTGGGAAGCCTTATGTATGCTCAGGTTTGTACTCGTCTGGATATTGCATTTATTGTTGTATTGTTAGGCAGATACTTAAATAATCCTGGTATGGATCATTTGAAAGCAGCCAAAACAGTTTTGAGGTACTTACAAAGAACATAAGATTTTATGCTCACATACAGGAAGTCAGACCAGTGGGAGATCATTGGGTATTCAAATTATGACTTTGCTGGGTGCTTAGACAGTAGTATAGTATGTTACGAGGCATCCAGTTAGGTTTTATGATTACAGAATTTTGTCACGGGGCTGCGCATTGTGAGTGATATAGAAATGCCACTATGGTTGTTGTGTGACAATAATTCAGCAGTCATGTACTCTAATAACAGCCGTTTGTCAAAGTCGAAGCACATCAACATTAAGTTTTTTGGGCTGTTAAAGAGATGATACAGAATGGTCATGTGTCTTTAGAGCATATTGGGACAAACTCTATAATTGCGGATCCGCTTACTAAGGATTTAACACATGAGGTCTTTAACGAACATGTTGTTCATATGGGGGTGTTACCCTTGGATGATGTGCAGGTTTAGTGAGAGTTTGTATTTTGTTTGCTCTAATATATGGACACATATTCAGTTTTTCTGTAGAATAAAGTTTAAAGTTCTTTGGTTCCATTATGTGTTTGTGTTTTGATCTCCATAAGGTTTTAAAGTTGGACCAGTTGAGAATAGACATGTTGTAATCACATTACATGTAATTCTCATGCTATACATCCATATCAGATCTATGTCATTGATCATGTTAACATTTGTGATCATTGAAGGTTTAACTAATTTTATTATAGCGAAAGCCGCTTTGGTTTTATGTTGATATGATCATGGACGAGATTGGTGAAAATGACGTTTAATAAGATAGCAATTATGAGCTCCTAAGGTTATGTGTAATGTCTGAATGTATAAGACATATTTGGCCCAAGTGGGAGATTGTAAGATCATTTGGTGGGCCGACATATGTCTATGAAGAATTTCAGACATTATGGCTGTCTTAAAGTAAATATCCACTTAAGTGATTGTGTTTTAGGATATTACGTCATTTTAGATGGTATGAGTTAATTTTGAAGTGTATAGATACCGGTACACAATTACAGACTCTTTGATGGGTTGAATCTGTAATTGTCCTCATTATAAAATGGTAGTGGTCCCTAGGGTCGTGCGAACAGTTGCATTTTTAGTTTTTAGGGTTTTCTCGAGTACCGCACGTACTCTGGAAGACCCTGCTGCGATCTTCATGTGCACCAGTTCAGATGGAATCAGGTACGCTTCCGCTTTAAGTTTAAGTTTTGTTTAATTCAATGATTTAGCAAAAGCATGATCTTGTTTAGTTTAGGGCATACGTTTGGTTTTGTGTATGCGTCCAAGGGAGAAATCCAACAGTAAAAGCTCAATGAAAATATCCTCCTCTCTTAGACCATCAGTCAAGGTGCCTATATATCACCGCCTGAGTAGGTTAATTCATGACATAGAGATCAAGTCGAACTTGCTAAAGTACCATGGGATAATAATGTTTTGGGGTAGGTTCTTCAACATAATTAACATCACAGTAAGTAAAATTAGTATGTAAAAACTTAGTACCAAATCAGGAGATTTCTGCCAACTGCATGTCATACATTTGACACATGAAGGTCACCCTAGCGTCCTTCAACTCACACATCTCCATTTCAATTCGTTCATGCCATTAGCTAGCCTATCCATAACACTTATTGATTTTCTTAGCACTCTGCGGCCTAGTGCATGATGATTAACATGAGAATGCTCGTTACCAAATTGACACACCCCCAATAGGATTATACTTGTTTTGCTAAATCACCCAAAGAAGTGAGATGAACTAATCCAATCAAATCCATCGAGACATGAATTCCTAACTCAATTAGAAAATATAAAGTATATAAACCCTTCCCACAAACCTTTTCATTTATCAAGATAATTTCCTTTTTCACAAAGCATAACAAAACATATTTTACCCATAATCAAACACTTACATGAAAACGATACACATAAAAAACATAAGTTGGATGGTTATATTAAATGTCGGTCGCATTCAACCTTTGAATCTTGGCCATCTGCTTAATTGTAATGACTTGGCCCAACTACCAAGACAAGATCAGAAGTAGGGTCTGATATGCCTACCGCATAGGTCAATTTAATCCGTTACCTGTCACAACCTGAGAACGCAGCGTAGTGATCTTGCTCCTGATTGTTGGCCAAAACCACACTATAAACAAGAAAACCATGAAAGACTTCCAAGAATGATCTTGAGAGATGCACCCAAGACCAATCCCTTAGATATTGGCCTTGGAAGGTCAGCTAAAACAAGGGAAGGCCTCCCGTCCTATTGCTACATAAGACACTCAACCCTTGTTAGAAAGTGCAACAGTTTACCTAGTTAGGATGACCTAGCTATGCTGGCACAATCTTCTCACTGTCAAGGTCGATCTGGGCCTTTGAAGGCCTCATAGCCACTACAAGAATTATTAACCATGAGTCGGGCATTGTCCAAGGTCACATAAAAGCTGTGGCTAACATGTAGTTTCTAATGGTTGAAAGCGCTAACTAACCCACCAAAAGCCCTTTCACTAAATGCCACAGGTCCCATACCCACCTAGGGAGCTCGCCCCCAAACACTCCCAACCCATAGCCAAACGTTGACTAGAACCTACTATGAGAGGTAAGAATGTCGCGGACTCACTATCAGGCTCAACTCGTAATTGTCAAGGGCTCCTTGCAATAAGCCATAGTTGATTTTGTGAGACATTTAGGCCGACGGTCAAACCGACAACTATTCACTTTCTTGTTCTACATGCTATGCATTCGTAAGTGATGTCTTGATTGAATATGTCTAGTAAGCCAATCTCAATTCTATATACATTTAGTTCTTGCATTATGTCTGCAAGCTTCATCAGAACCCCTAGGGATTCTAACACTAGTCCTCAACGGGCATGATATTATCTGTTTAGATGTCTTGAATTCTGAGAATTTGTTGTATCCCAATAAGTCACTAAATAATTTTACTCCTCTTACGACAACCCGAGGTTCAGATTACATTTTATGCGGATAACTCTTAATGAACATCGTAAATTTTAATTAACGAGAAATATGTATAGCCAATATATTTTCTTAGTTTATGTGTTTGATGAATTATTTATAGTGTTCATAAGATTAAATGAATATGAAAACAATGTAGAGCGATTTACGGTAGTCAAGTTGACTTCATTAACTATTATTCACAGGACATTATATATCGAAAGTTGGATTATCATTGGTTTTCTTACGAACAAATTGAACGATTTGTAATCAGTAAAATCGTTTGTTCAGATGTTCACAAACTTTACATATAAATCAAAATTTGGGGAGAAATTAAACGAGATATCGGACTTTGTCGGGGTGATTCGAGTGTCCATGCGAGAGGTTGCAGTGCGTCCGTCCTCGACGGTGACGCCCCCGAGATGATCTTGCCGCGAAGGAGTGGCCGAGTGGGGGGGGTGGACGATCAGGTCGACTTTGATGGACCCTTTTTGCGCTGTGGTTAATGTCAAAATCGAGGTCACGGACGAGGGTTTGGTTTCGAAAGCAAACGTTTACGGGTGAAGCCCGTAACTTTTCCATTTCAAAAGCCTTGTCGGCGGCCTACCACCGAGAATCCAATTCCGTCTTGGTTTATCGAAGATCATGGTGTGAGAGAGAGAGAGAGACCCAAAAAACAGAAAGGAACAAACGCGAAAAGGCAAAGCAGAGGCCACTTTCCTTTTCCCAACATTCTCGATCCTCTGGCCTTGCTTTCGCCCTTCTCTTTCTCCTTTGGTTTCCAAAACAAATTGGCCCTCTCTCTCTCTCCCGGGGGTTGTGTCGACGGAAACACTAAAACAGAGAAAGGCGTGTTGTTACCGAAGTTTTTGAGCCGATCGTCATGGGTAATGTAAGCAGCAGTGGAGGCGGTAACAGACGGAGAAGCGGCGCGCGTTACGAGCAGCAACAACACCCTCCTTCTCCCTCAAATCCTCTCCAACCTCCTGCTCACCGTCCTCAGCATCCTGAAATTCAGGGATATGTTTTTGCCGCATCAACTCCTTTTCCTAGCTCGTACCCTCATCCCCAACCCCAAAACCTGAATCCGAATTCTCAACCTCAGTACTTCCATTACCAGGGTTACCGCCCTCCCTCCGTGCCCTCTCCTTTATCCTCTACCTACGACCACCGACACCACCACCACCACCACCATTCCCAGTATCCTCAGGACAACGCGATGGCTAATTGGGCATATTCCGAGGTGCAGCAACGGACCAATACTAGCCATGTCCCAAATGTTTCTATGCCCTATGTGGAGCACCAGAAGGCCGTTACCATTCGCAACGACGTCAATTTGAAGAAGGAGACGCTTCATATGGAGCCCGATGACCAGAACCCAGGGCACTTTCTTGTGGCTTTCACTTTTGATGCCACGGTTGCCGGGAGGTGATCTTTTTGCACATCCTATTAACATGCATGCAGATGTTCGGTTTCTCTCTCGATGTGGTCATTTCTCCCTTTTTCTTTTCTTTTATTTTCTTTTCTCTCTCTCTATCGTGCGTCTTATGGGTGTTTGAAATTGATATGCATTAGTAGGAGATCACTCATAGAAGACTGTGAATACGATTGACCTGTATTCTTTAGTTTGTGATTTTTGCATGTTCCACTCTGTCAGTTTTATAAAATTATTCTAAGTTTGTATATGATTGATTTATAATTTCATATTCCTTTGGGACCTCTTGTTTTAATTTATATAAGTCTTCAATTGGTTGTAATAGTGCTTTGAAATCGTACAATATTGTAGGACGCCATGCGATGTTCAAAACCTTCTTTATCACAAGTCGTGCAATGAATGTGTTGTCTAATTTGAAACTAGAAGTGACAAGTTCAAGTTCTTCCTCCTGAACATGGAAGTTGAAGCTGAAGGCGACACAGTTTGTTATATGTGACGAGTCAGTCTTTTGCAGATTACGAATGTGTGTTTCCCAATTTAGGAATGGGGTTGGCTGTAACCGATCATGTATTATTGGAACGAAGACCCACTATCTATTGTTAAAATGGAGACAATATTCCTGAAGGTAGTCTGACGTAGGGTATCCTGTTCTAGTTCTATTGAAGTGGTTCTTAGTTCTTACTATGGACTTGATGTAACAATGTGGCAGCAGTATTTGGATGGTAGCTGTAATCAACGGTTGGCTTTTGTACTTAGAGAATGATAAAAATAGAATCTGTTTGATGTGCTCTGGGCAGTGATTAAAAGGCATTTTCTAGGAGCTGTGTAGTGTCACATCCAGTTTGTATAAGTTCTGGCACGTTGATAACCATCTGAAAAGGAGATCCAGTTCTGTGAAGCAGAGTGGGACCTTTATATACTTGTTGCATGGTGTTTTTTGTTCCTTTCTAATGGAGAGTGCTGGACTGGTCCCCCAACCCTTATAAAAGAATGTTGTATGCAGTATGTACAAAAGAACCACCATGTGCAGTGAATTAGAGGAGAACTGAAAACAGTTAAAGGGACATTATACAGGAATATTGCCATCAATTTGAAGATGAGAGACAGCCTGAGCAATCATGACAAACCTGGGTAAAAGGAACCAACACAAGATCCAGCAGGGTGTTTCAGGTAGTAATAGCTGATAGACAAAACCTAAACATTCATTGGTGATGGATCTCATGCTCTCAGTAAGAACATGTGCAACATTTGATCTATCTCCCCTGTACATTGATCCAGGGCATTATCCTTGCAAACTCATTATCTAAACAAGTATAGCTCTAGGAGCACCATACTGTCCTATGTGCCTGTTTGTGGATTAAGGAATTTGCTTTTTGTAGGGTTTGTTTTAAAGTAATTAGAGATGTCAGATCGCTCTGTTTCAAAAAAAAAAAAATCTTAAAAGTAAAATGTGAAAATTAAAATGTGGTAGTAAAAATATTAAAAAACATGAAAAAGGAAAAATATAAAAATATATGAAAAAACGAAAAAAAATTGTACAAAATGAACAAAGGGTAAAAACTAAAAAGTCCTTTTTTTTTGCTTTGGCTTTTTTTTAGAACACATTTTTTGTCTTTGTTTTTTGCATTTTTAAATTTTTTTTCTAAAACACATTTTTCCTGACTCAAACTTCGTGCGATTACCCTTAATCCCAATTATCTGTGTCTTCATCATTGACAGACCTCCTATCCTGATTCCTGAATCGCTTCTGTTTTGGCAATATTTCTCTTTTTTGGATATGCACACAAAGTGAAGGCTTAGCGACTACGACTCTGTAGTTACTAGCAACGCTTCTTTGACTGTTGTGTCCTGAACTTTTCGATGGTTTGCACATCATAAAGGTTTTGAATATCCTGGAATGAACTGGTTGAAGTAACAAAGATATTATTGATAGAATTCTCCTTTCTCTAGTTTGCATATTTGGGTTCTTTTTCTGTGATCTCTTGATTTTCCAACTAAGGAACAAAGGATTGTCTGGTTATGCTCTACTTTCTCTCAGGCTGACAGAGCTAAGTCCATTGATCTTGAAACTATGATTTGTTGCATTGAATTAATACTTGAAATCTGAAAAAGCTCTCTGTGGAGCTTCTCATGTATGAATTTTGGCTTCAGTTCAGCATGTAATTGTCTACCCTTGTCCTTGGTGACTTCAATACTGTCAACAACTGGTATAGCCTTAGAGGCGCACTCAACTTTTTTTGAAAAAATTGTTTACCAAAGGAAGCTTCTTATCCGACAGCATCCAGATTACTGTGTGTCATGAAGGAGAAGAAAGGTGTTAGCATATCCGAGGTGGTTGACAGTCTTACTTTACAGCTGCTCTTCACTCTCCTGGACGACTGAACAATACTCAGCAGTACAAGTAAACATCTATTGGTACACTTAAAAAGCATCTGACAGAATCCAAAAGGACAGAAGAGGTAACTCATGCTGTATTACTAGTCCTATATGAGCGTTCACCCTCAATTCACCAAGAAGAAACAGTCCTGCATGCTGTGCAGCTGTGCTCCATGTTTGTTCCTTCGTATTCGACATGTACTTGAGATGTTAATTTACAGGAAAAAGGCTGAAGTTAATGTCTGGATGGGACTTAAGCCTGGATGTCTTCACTATTGGATGTTGCTGTTAGAGACCGACCTCTTGGAGCTAAGAAAAGTCAGTGTTCAACTGAAAACAAATGCTATTGGATACGGTTAGAAGAGCTAAGTGAAAGTTTTTTTTTGGTCTTTTACATTAATCATCAACCTAAACTTCCTATTGAAGTCACTAGCAATTTGCAGACAAAGGAAACAGCAATTTCTGTGATAAAACAAACAGAGTAAAGCAAAGTCTGCCCTCTTCAGTGGTAATTAGTTTGAACTTTGAAGCTTTAGAAAAACAGTGGAAAAAGAAAAATAAGTTATAAGACTTGAAAGTAAATGAACTAGGTATTTCCAAAAGCCAATGAATTAGACATTTGAGGACATATTTGAGATCTATGCAGCTGCCTTACCATGTTCCCAACAGTGTCTGTCACCGTTGCATATGATTATCTGATTATTTTGCTTCTCCGTTACCCTTTTGTAGATAATCTAAGAATTTTCTTTTGCAAAATTTTGTTGTTGAGAAATATTGAACTTTTTCATTCTATTTGGTGGCAGAATAAGCATTATTTTCTTTGCAAAAGAAGGGAGTGATTGTAGCTTGACATCAGTGAAAGAGAATCTATGTGAACCTGTAACTGTTTCTTTCAAGGAAGGTCTTGGTCAGAAATTTAGGCAGCCTTCAGGAACTGGAATTCATTTTTCTCTATTTCAAGACGATGAGTTATGTAAAGGTGATGGAGACGTATTTCCACTTGCAGTGAAGGCAGACGCATCTCCAACCGATGATGACAATGGGGTGGCTGGAAAGCATATCCCAGCTATAATAAATTCACAAATTACTCAGGCCGTCTTTGAGAAGCAAGAAAAGGATAAGTATCAAGTTAGGGTGATCAAGCAAATACTTTGGGTGAACTCCACAAGGTATGAATTGCAGGAGATATATGGTATTGGAAACTCAGTTGATAACGATTTTGATGGAAGCGACCAAGGGAAAGAATGTGTAATTTGCCTATCAGAGCCACGGGATACGACTGTTCTTCCCTGCCGGCACATGGTAAGTCCATTAGTTCAATTTTTTCGTTTGAATTGCGCCAGCCGCATTGGCAACAGGCCTGCTTAGTATTAGTAGTACTAATAATGATATAAAGGCAAGGACAAAAATAATAATAGTGACAATTACTTCCAGCTGTTGTAAAGCCATCGATGTTTTGGTTTTTCTTTTTCAATGCGTCTTTAGGTGTTGCGATAAAATCTAATGGTTTCATTCTCTTAATTTTTGGAGAGAAACGAATTACTGGATTTCTATGAAATGATACTGCATTAATTGCTTTGTTGTTGTTTTTTTTCAGTGCATGTGCAGCGAATGCGCCAAGGTTCTTCGGTTTCAGACAAACCGATGTCCGATATGCCGTCAGCCGATTGAACGGCTTCTGGAAATCAATGTCAATAACAGCATGGCAGATGGTTGAAAGAGACGCAGCGACGCCATCCATGGGAAGTAGATGTCCACTGATCTTATGCTTGGTTTGTCAAAGCAGTTGGTTCACTATTTCTCAGCAATTGGTTTTGTCTAAGCTGGAAAATGTTTTAGCAAAACCTTGTTCTACTGCCTAGTTGGCTTTGATGTATTACATTGCACGTATGAACCGTTCTGCCAGGATGGTTCTGGGTTTCTCAATGCGCAGGGAGCATCTGGGAAGCAGGTGGGAAAAAGTATTCCACGAGAGGGGTAAAAAAGTGTGGAAGATAAAGCATTCGGGGAGAGAGAGAGAGAGCATCAGCTGTGCGCGTGAATTCTCGTGTCCAAGTTGAGTGGGGCTCACAAGAAGTTTCACACTATATCAATGTTACTTTATCCTGAAATTTCAATTGTCAAAAGCTAAATTTATCAAATTGTGCTAGGAAGTAAATTTTCGTGTTAAAAACCTGCCGCTGCCATACACCTTTTACCCTGTGTGGGAAAGACGAAACAAATTACCCGTTTGTAAGGCAGCAAATGACGCTGCCATGTCATTCTCAGGCACGAAAATGATGTTCCTTTCATCTCTTGTTTGTTCCTTACATGATACCACGCTCCTTATGAGCATTTAGTAACAGGGACACAATCTTTACGACAAACTCAAGGAGCATTAACACAATATTCGTGTTACCGAACACTTCCTGAAAGGTAGTTATCTGCACAGTCGAGCATTCTTGAGAGTATATTTGTTTTGCCGTGAAAATGGATATTGTATTCGTTATTCCCTTTCTTGGGACTATGTCATCAAATGTAACATTGGGACTATGTCATCAAATGTAACATTGGGACTAGGCCTTGTTGCTGCCCTTTGAGAAGCGAAATAACAAATGTGCTCTCATAGGGTGTTCGATAGGCAGGAGCAGGAACTGTCATAACATGAATGTCATTGTTCTGCCAGAATTTTATTGAACAACAGATTATAAAACAGATGGATTGGACTCTCCATGCATTCCCAAGAATGTATTTTTTGTGTTCCATGGCTGCCCATGGAACTCAATAAGTGCAAACATAAAGGGTGTAAGACCGACGGCGGCTTGACAAAATCAAAAGCTGTATCAACACCATGGACTATTAGCAGGAATATCTGAAACTAAGATTGTGGACCGAACTAGCACAACGACTGCCTTGATTTTCGCCAGGAATCGATTGTTGCAGTGAATAAAAAACTAACAGAGAAATTAATAAAGTAGAACTGCAATTGGTCAATGCAAGAACAGCTCAAAACGGCGGTTCAATCCCAGAAATCAATCCCTAACTGATTAGAACATGTATACAAACATGAATCGAACAAGAAAGGTGAAGAAAAATGATGTTGAAATCATCGACAGGTCGGACGGGGTTGGCCGACCATAGAATTGGAAACGACACAAAACTATTGGGGTTTTCTTTTAATTTGATGAGAAAAAAGAGAAAGATGGAGATGGTGGAGAAAAAGAAAGAGAGAGGTTGCTTTCATATAATGGTCTACCGTTATGAAATGCTGGATCGAAAGGAGACCTTGTTTGTTCTTAATTTCATTAAGCGATGGACAGACTCGCTGTTCTGTCACTAAAACAGGACATATGGGGGCGTCACTTGTTTGATAGATTGCTACTGGCCTCGCATTTTTTTTCTTCTTTACCTCGTGGATGTGCGGAGAACTAGATTTCCCAGTTTCTCCTGTTCTAGGAGCGCCTATGAAACATCCACTCAGGGTATTTATCCTTGTTTCGGGAATAGTCAGAGCAGATGTGTCCTATTTTTGTTGTTCTTGTTAACAAAGTGAATTTGTCATTTCGGGACAGATATGGAGAGAAGTGGAGAGAGTTTAGAGGCTTGCCGGAGGAGGACTGGTAAGGAGAAGTGGCGTAATGAGGAGGTATGGAACAGCAAAGCTTTTGCTAGATTGAATAAGTAAACGAGTGCTTGATTATAGAAAGACTGACGGCCGTTGTCAGGAGCGCCAAGTTTCGAACTACATAGAAGAAGAGGCCTTCGTATTTTAAGGGGGGTGAGCTCAAGAGCAATGGTCTACGGTTTTCCTCTACTGTAAAGGGCAACTGTTCAGTTGCCATATTCGTTTTTTGCTTTACAGGTTTTGATGCTTTCATTCCTGTTTGATGTTTTTCTGTAGATGTTTGTTGTTCTTTCTGTACATGAGTCTGTTTGGGATAAAAGAAGGGAGCTAACTCGCTGCAACTTTCTGTACATTGTAATTTGCCATTTCGGGACAGGCAAATTCGTCGGTACCCAATGGCAGAATTATTCGACTGAGGAGCCAAAATGACCGACTGTAACTGTTGCCAAAAGCCTGACCGAGAGAACCCTACATGGTCGACTGCCAAGAGAGGAGATTATGCAAGCAGAGCAACTCCGGTTCTCCCAAATGTCCTTAAACCTTGAGATATGAGCAGGGCATTTAGCACTACATGTAGCGAGGGAATCGGCCGGATTTGACCCGCAAGTAACACCCATCTTATTTTTACATCGTCCCGTCACATATTGGATCGACGCTTGTGAGGAAGGCATCGGCCTTTTGGAGCAGTGAAGAGGGTCTTCGCTCATGCCCCATTGTTTAGGAAAGAAACTGTGCTGCGCCGGCACCCTGTCCTGCTGCTGTCCAGCATGTTCCAATGTTGAATGTAAGGGCTTCTTTACTGTGTTAGTTCAGAACCGTGAATCAAGCGCCCACTTAAGGGTGAAGAAACTTGGCTGATCCCCCTTCCTCGTCCACTCCCCTCTTGTACAGAAGCACATGCAACAGCCATTCGATTCTTCTCATGTTCCTGCCTTCCTCTTTCCTCCCCAACCCACCCATTGTTTTTGAAACATTGTTTCTGAATTGCAAAAGTCTGTTGTATATGAGAACTTGCGTCTCACTGGATATTCACTGATCGAGCGTTGAATAAGAATGTTGACATAATTAAACTCAAACTCAAATGTCAAAATGATTTGAAGTTGAGAATTCGAGGGGGGTATAAGTCTGCTTCAAGGCAATCTACCTGCACACGCGCACATAAATATGTCTGTGTGTGTGAGAGAGGGAGATTGTGCGGCCATTCAGTGAACGAGGCAGAAAGAGAAGGAATACACAAAATGTGTTGTAGAGGAACTTCGTGTATAACACGTTTGACAGCGTTGTGTGTCAATGATCTACTTGTAAGAGCAATGTGTTTGCAATCAAACCCTCTAAGCTTTCAGATGGTATTACTTGGGTTTAATCAAAATAAATAAGATGTTAAGTTATGAAAAATGTTTCTTTTCATTGAAAAAAGGGATAATGGAGGAACAAAATGTCCTGAATTTGCGATATAAGTAGCATTCTTATTGATTCATTCACTAAGGGCGGCCGTACCTCTTTCGGAAGACGGGCATGCTGCTTGTTAGGCCTTGTCATGACAACCAGGCCTGTAGCTTGACTCATATAATATATGCTTGAGCTCGACTTCTTAATTAAGCACGACAAGTTTCAGATATTCATTTAAATCTGATTAGTACCAAAGATTTTGGGTTCAAATTGGATCACATTTAGTTTTAGTGTCAACAACTTGAATGTATTATCAAAAGATCGGATTTGAATCCAATGTACTTTTTACCATATTTGCTTTCTTCAAATGTTGAGATATTCGGATTCAAATATGAATGAAGGAAATCTTACTAGATCCAAATCTGGATCTGAATCCACATTCTGAATACCATGTTGAGAGGTTCACATCTGAATTCAAATCCATTTTTTCAACCATATCCAAAATGTACTATTATGTGTTTATATAATTTTTTTTGAAATGTATGAATATTGGATATAGGATATTTATTTAAAATCAATCAAATGCAAGTCCGAATCTAACCTGATATTTACTTAAAGTTGAATTAAAATATGATCAGTTGCCATTTCTTAGACCCATATCCGATCTAATATCCTAAAAATCTTACCTCTATCGGATTTATCAACATCCCTAGTTAAAAGCTCACATGTATAGCTTCTCTTACCTTTTCAACAAAAAAAAAACATCTACTGTGGGAAGCATCATTGTAAGTGATAAAGTGTGTTTTATTTTCTAAACCTTTTGTGTCCTCTTTGAAGGATTTTTGTTTTCTTCAAAATAAAGCCTTCGCTGAACTCTGTTTGCACAGATTCAGCTTTATTGCTTGGCTTTTAAATGTCAAGTTGAGATCAATCAGGTCTTCTTGATTGACTCTAATTTGTTTCATTATCAATCCTTGAGGATGATACTGCTTGTTCTACAAGAAAACAACATTGAGGATATATTTGTTTTTTTAATGTTTACTTAGGAGAGACTACTTTGGACGTAAAACTCCTTGACCTTCACTGCCATATTCGTATGTCTCCAAGGTTCTACCTTACTTTGAGTCTAAACAAACCTATAACAGTATATATCATTTTAACTCATATATCACGGTTGCCACCATTTACAAGAAATAACATACTCCAAAGGATATACTGAATTGACCTCCCTTCTCTTTTAACCTATCAGTTTTAAAGTACATTGAAACATCTTAAATTGATTTAAAAGTAAAAACAAAACAAAAGTAAAAGCAGGTATTGGAGTTATATTATATCAGTCAACAGGCGCTGATACGAAGCCAATATTGATAACACTGTTAATGACAAGTTGCAGTTTTCTGTGTCATGGATGAGCAGGAACAACCTTAGGAAAAAAAGTAAAAAACTTCGTAGCTATATTCAAAGCGGGAGAACGTAATCTAATTTTGAAAGGTCTCAGCGTTTGCTGGCGAGGGATCCAGCCTGCTCCCGCGCAGAAAGTTAGCTGGTGGTTTGGAAAAGAATTGGGGGTCTCCAGTGCGGCGGCTTTAGTAACAAAGGGTAACCTGCGTAACTGCTAGGCGCGCTTCAGTTTTCGCCTCCCGAGGAGTTCCTAAACCTCCGGCTACTAGTGCTGCGCAAGTCCTGCGCGGGGGAAGGGAAAGGCCGGCAGCCACTGACCGTCTATAGGAAACGGTGGTGTCGCATCCAGAGGTTCGAGGGTTTCTGGGGCTGTTCGACTGAGAGGCGATTTCCAGTCGACAATGGACTCTATGCAAATAGGAACGATGTCGATGGAGGCGGTAAGTGATGGCTCTTCGCCAACCGGAGGGAACACAAGAGAGTCCCCATCTGCTACGGACCTTCCGGTTGTTACCCATCCCCCTCCACAGTCTCCGCCAATATCATCCACGGGCACCGCTTACGCTTCCTCCTCCTCCAAGAGAAAAAACCCAGAAGAAGAGACAGCAGAAAGGGAAGAGAATGGTGGCGCACCTCTTCACACTCCATTATGGAAGACAAGCCTCTGTTCGTTTTTCAGGCGCCGGTCTCTGTCCTGCAGCCATGGCGACAAGTGTCGGTATGCCCACGGAGAGGAAGAGCTGAGGCCTCGCCCCGACAACTCCTGGGATCCCACGTCAGAGAGGGCCAAGAAACTCCTTAAAGGGGAAGGTGCTGGCGTTAAAATCCTTGGTCGTAAAGAGGAAGCAGAAGACGCAACCCTCTGGGAGGACGTCTGCCCTCCAACATCGGATACGCTCGACGAGTCCTCGTCGGAAGCGGGTTTATCGGCCTTCAAAAAGTGCCTCGTTCACCTGCCAAGAAAATGGACGTCGGAGAATCTCACGAACTTTCTCGATTCTGAGGTTCTCTCTCTCAACCTTGCCGTACATGCGTCTGTCCTGGGCTATTTGCATTCATTTATCCCCCGGAAGTGATTAGCGAACTTAATATTAATTGGATCGGCATTCTTTTGCATCTAATGTTTGTCACAAGGTCTGACTTCGGTGAAATCCATGCCATGGATGCTGATGCCTTCCTTTTTATCAAAATAAGCACCTCTAACTTTTAAAGTACATTTTGCTCAAGAGACCATCTTAGCCAGGCCAAGCTGAACTTGACTCGTCCTCTACTCTCGAGCCTTCATTGGAACCGCGTGCCTTCCTTGATTGGGCCAAGCCAACCGGCTCTTTCGTTTTTCTTTCGTAGGAAATACTGAGATTAGAAAGTGTTCATTATGGTTACGTTCCCTCAGCTCTCTCTTGGACTGTGAAAGCGTTGCGAAAAGAGTGGGCCTATTTTGCCTTGAGAGTTTCTGGTTACCTTCTGAGTCATGATGCTGCAGGAACTCTAGCTCATTTTCAGCCAGAACCCTATTCTGACCCTGAAAGCAATAAGATGGCTTCAGTGTCATTGTTCTAAAGCCTGAAAGTTGGGGATGGCCAGAATGTAGTTGCTATGGATACCTTTTTCATGTAAACCCCCACGACGGTTCAAATTTATAAATTTTGATACGAAATATGGTTTCAGGGTCCTCTCTTATTTTTTGGCGTTCTTATCAACGTGCTTATCCCATGTTATCGCATTTATAACTTTCTACATGTCATACACAAAGACTTTGGTTTCTGGTTTCTGATGGTGACAACTTCGTCAACATTACTTCATCAATTGTAACGTCTCTTTGACAGTTCTTACCTATGTTCAATGGTCACCATCTATAAGCAAGTAGTATCTATGTCTGTCATTTCTGTACCTTGACACCATCACCCTTTTTTTCCCAACTCAACTAACTCTAATCTGAGGGAGCCGTAGGGACGACTTCTTCAAATTGAGGAAAAGCTGTATAATAAAGCTGAGGCCATGCATTTCCTATAAATTCAGGAAAAAAGAGAAGATAGGGGTTTGAGGTGCTTCTCCTCTTTTTTTCCTTTATAGGTAATGAATGGACATCCGAAGGGTATAGAAAGAAGAGAGAGAGAGAGAGAGAGAGAGAGAGAGAGAGAGAGAGAGAGAGAGAGAGAGAGAGAGAGAGAGAATGGGTATATCTCAGATTACTTAAGAGTTAAGTCTTGCACAGAAGATCAGACCACTTAAATTCTTGCTAAAAATGCTTTTGAACAGAATATGAACATACTAATATGGTTTGAAATAATAATTCAGTATAGAGCATGTCTTCTTCAAGTTGTTTTCATGAAAATATTGATTTTTCTACCGTCAAAATTTGATGCCAAAAGAGCTGCTATTTTTTTGACGAATAAAAGAATAAAACTTGAAAAGTGATTGACTTAATATATGTTTCCCATCAAGTTACTCTATACATCATATCTATAAGGTAAGATTGCATAAAATATTTTGATTACACACACGCACACACATATATGTATATATATAAAACATAGAGTAACTAGACACATATATCTACATGATTGTGTTTGTGTATGCATCGCTGCACGTGAGTGTCTGTCTTTGTGTTTATTTGAAAATAAAGTCTTCAACCAAGTATGCACACACACAGCTGCACGTGTATGTCCACATGTCTTGATATATGCATTTCTGTATGTACTTATATAGTATATATGTAAACATGTATGCAGTCATCTGAAAGTGCCTATTCTTTTAACTATTTACTGTGCCAGTGCCTATTCTTTAAACTATTTACTGTGCCCAACATTCATGTAAAGTGTCCTGTACCATTACTCATGTTAATGTCTATGCAATATAGGTTCTTGTCATTTCTTTGCATGTTCATTTTCAGAACATTGTTTTCTTTACCATGTTGAAAGTGGTTATCTACTCTATGAAGTGGAGTTAAAGGGTGATCAGTTTCCAAACAAATCAGATTCAACTGATCTTAGTCTTCGTAGCACATTTTGCTGTATTCTCAGTTGTAGCTGAACACTTGATGGAACAATGTCAGAGAAAAAATGAATGGAATTGGAAGCACTGGACCTAAAAACTGCTGCCAACAACTTTTGATATTTTTTATTTTGGTTTCACTTACAAGGTTTGTTTAGTGTGAGACTGGAGGCATGTGTTTTACAATTTTTTTTTCTTGATACAGTTCGTTCTTTTAGTACATTTGTGATGCTTTCCAGCTGAAACAGCATGAAAATTGTATAGTTATTTTCTATATGATGGTGCCCTTTTTGTCTTTTTAGCTATGGAGAAAGCATGTTGACTATGTCATGCTTTTTTGTTTTCAGGGGATTCTGTACGAATCTGCCAGAAAGAAGAAGGGAATGACTGTTGGTTTTGCTTGCTTTTCATCACTAGAACAAGTCTTGCATGCTGCAGAGGTATATCTTGTGAATCTGTGATTTATACTTGTCTAACACTTTGGTCCTTTAGTTGCTCTCATAATGAATGTCTTCTTCTATTGTTTTAGAAATTGGATGGCAAACCAATGGGCAACAAACATGTAAAAGTTGCAGATGTCATTCTACAATCATGTGATGTACAGCCTGCAAAGATTAGACGCGTCCGTGATGTTGTGACTCCACTTGCTCACATGTCGTATGATGACCAATTGGATCATAAAAAGAACTCATTGACACAGATGCTCAAAAAACTTGTGAGCTGTAGATCTACTACCATCTTAGACATAGCTTGTGGTCTATGCTTGCAGATCTGCATGTGTGTGTGTGTTTGTGCATGAGCGATATGAACACATTCTATTCTTGGTCAACTTAAGTGGGATCTTGGTTCTTGATTCCGCTTTTTATGCAAAAGAGTGAAGGATTTGAACATAATAAACTTGTTGCCAGTTGATTTTTCAAAAATTGTAAAAGTTGATTGAGTATACCAGTTTTGATGGTTCAAAATTCTTGCTAAAGACTATGTAGTGCACGCACATTGATCTTTTTTTTTTCCCTTTCACTGATGAACAATCACTATGCATGCCATTCACTTGGATAGGTTTTTCCATACCCCTATGTATATGCTGTTGTTGGATGTTTGTTGTGTCCACAACAAATTTCTTTCACGTTTACTTGATTGTTTTCTTTGTCTGTGAACAAATTGCTATAGTTCTTGGCAGGATTAGGATTTTTATTCCTATGAGTTTACTAACTATGTTAAGAAATTTTGATTTCAGACTCGAAGTGCTCGCAAGGCTTGTCCAGATGCAGCTGAGCTACCTGATTGGATTCTTAAGTCTAGGGATATTGGTAAAGTTTTCTGCTACTGTAAAGCTTTAAAATTGACTTCACATGCTAGTAACCATCTTGTCATTTGCTAATAGACAAGAGAAAATGAAAGCCAGCCCTTTTGGCTGGATTTGATTCTGCCAAGATGCCGATGTTTCACATGACAAGACCTATGTAAGAATTTTGGTGGATCATGACAGAAATTTGGATGGTTTTCGATACTATATCATGTCAAGAACTTCTGTTAGATGTTATATCTGGGTGATTGGTTGTAATGGTGGCTTAGATGCTGATGTTTTTATTGTGGGTGATGGGCATCATTTCTTGACATCCATGTACTACTTTTGTTTGATGTTTATTTTGCACATATTTATTTACAGCAGGACCATCACTGTTATTTTCATTCGCTGTTGTTATTGCAGCTTTATTATCATTTTGAGTTTTGCAAATGGTATTTCTCCTTGTTCCCTACTAGCAAGTTCTCAACATTTCATATGCAGCTGTATTTGAAAACTGCAGGTGGCCTTCCCTGCAAACTAGAAGGGATAATAAGATCTCCACTGACAAAAGGGTACCGCAACAAGTGTGAATTTTCTCTTGGGTATTCATTGATGGGTGAGCTGACTGTGGGTTTTATGCTAGGTAATTTCAGGTGAGCAGGAAAGTAATTTTGAATCTGTTCATTTTTGTAGAGTTGGCCCAGTTTTGAGTTTTTTGACTTGAGACATTACAGGGAAGGTATTATAGCTGTTGAGGAGCCTGTTGACTGCCCCAATGTTTCAGATATTGCTCGTAAATATGCTTCGTTCTTCCAGGACTTTCTACGCTCTTCATCTTTACCTGTGTGGAACAGGATTCAGAACTCTGGGTTTTGGCGCCAGTTTACTGTATGTCTTATTATATTCTTCACATTGTGCTTGTTTTCCTTATATGATTATTATGTCCATTAACTTGTTTAGATACTCCGGGTTTTTATGGAAACATCTCTTTCTGATAACTTCCTTCTTTTTATTTTTGTTCTCTAGTTATGTTCCATCCTGCAAGGATGTACTCTGGTCTGGGATATGTTCTTGAAATTTTAATGGATGACAATGGATTTCAATGTTTTATTTTTTCTCCTTTTTCTGTATTCTTTTTTCTTTTGTTAATCTCTTTGGGTTGAAGATTTATTGAAGAAGTTGTTTCCGTCAGTGTTTTTGATTCAGTTGGCATGGTATGGTGATGCTGTCAGTTTCAATGTAAAATTTTCCCACTCTTTATTATTGGATGTTTGATGCTAATTAATTTGGTATATCCAGTTATATATGTTTTGGTGATCCTGCCATTGCTGCTATTTCCTTCACGCCTTTTCCTATTTGGCATTACTGATGCAAGTTTCCACTGCTTTATAGTACATTGTCATTATATCCTGTAGTTATAACACAATGAAACGATTGGGCTTGTTTTAAGTGACTCTGACTGCAGCTGGTTTTTTCTTGTCTCACAAGGTATATGTACACTGCTGGCTTCCTGCTTGAAAGTTTGAAACATACTAAGTTAGACTCATTCTGTTTCCAATTAAATATACAAATTTGGCCTCTATATGAGATACCTAGTTAGCAAGGTCAAATTGCATTGCTTACATGGGTCATACGTATGGTGGCGCTTACATATGTGTATTCGTGAAAATGTTAGGTAGTTATAGTAAAGTTTTATCTCTTTGCCACATTGTTCACTGTGGGAAAAAAAAATTAGAAATGATTTAAGCTGTTGTACTGGTTTTTGTGTTGATAATAATGTTAAATCCAAGACAGCAAGTTCTTTTCTTGCACTGTCCACAACAAGTTACCAATACCACTAGTGTGTGGTTCTATCAGGTACGTGAAGGTCGAAGCCCAAGTGATGGGCCTACTTGCTCTGAAACAAAAGATGCTTCCATCGCAGAGGTCATGCTTATTGTTCAGGTACTCTACCATTTGAACCAAACTGGCTGTATCTTGGAACTAACTGTCTTATTGGCTGTTCAATATACTCTTTGCTCTTCAATTCCACAATTTTTTTTTTTTCTGCTATAGCAACTTAAATTACGTAATATTTTTTTTTTCTAATTTTCATTTTCTAGCATTCGTGTAATTTACAGGTTTGCTCATTAGGTATTGATGAAGAACTAAAGAACAGAGAATTCCATAGAATGGCAGAGGTTCTTTCCTTTGGAGCAGCAACTTCTGCCCCTCCGTTGCCCTTGACCTCTCTTGTCATGCAGGTGAATATCTTTGTTTTTGGAGTTTTAATTTGGTAATGCTGCTTCCATCAGGTGATAATTTTTGACATTCCAACAAAATCAATAATCATCTTGTAATGAATATCTCGACTTTCATGTGAGAAGAGGCAAGAAGTTGGAACTGCTTGTTGGAGTGGCTTGCCAGTTGTAGCAAATGAGAATATTTTGGTTGTTCATACTTCATAGTTCATACTCTCAGGAAGCAACGCTGAATTACCTGTTTCCCTATTTTCTAATGGTCATGCCAATCATGTCTTTTTGTAACGAGACTGAAAGTAACCAACATAAACTACCTTCACTACTTGAATACAAAATAGGAATGTATCTTTTGTGCCTTATTTACTCCTTTACTACAACAGTGGTGGAAGACATTCATCTTTTTCCTTTCCACCTTGGAGGGTGTAAAATGGGCTTTTACACTGAATACAATGAAAATGGTCACTTTAGCATATGAACTGACATGGAATTTAATTTGTTTTCTTCAACTTCCAAAAGTAAAAATAGCACTTCTAATTTCCATTAAAGGTGTAAACCAAGATCCATGCTATATTGTAACATAATGTGAGGTACATGGTTGTAGATATAGGTGAATCTTGGTATTGACACTTTGACAGTTGCACACCTAAAATCAGTTTCTGCAGATGTATCATATATGGGTGTAGATGTAGACTTCGGTGTAAAACAATCTTCAAAAGCTTGGGTGCAGGGACATAACTGTATAGAGTAAATCAATCTTCTGTACAGCACCCTAGAAGTCCTATACACCCCTTTCTAACACACCCTGTCATGTTAGCTGTTAGCACCTTACACACACAATGACTTGTTTAGGTAGGCCATGGAGGCAAGTCGAACTGGGGCAACTGGAACTCAGCTTGAGTATTGTATGCTTGGTTTGAGCTCGCCTTGGACTCAAGACAAGCTGGAGCCTTATGGCTCAAGTACTGCTAAGTCAAGCTTGTACTGGCTGAGTATGAAATATTATTTCTAAAATGCACATTTCAAAAGAGAAAATGGTGAGTTTTTTAATCATGACCTTTTTAAAACCTAAAAGGACGTCCATTACACCAGAGGCATTTTTTGTGATGGTGTGTAATAAGCATCAATATGCTCTTGATGATCATAATTGAGCTTACACGAGTAACATACAACTTAATTTAGATTTTTTTTTTTTTAAATATTTCTTGAGCTTGACCATTGGCTGGAACCTGAATGAATTAAGCTCAAGCTTTACATTTTAGAGGACAAAATATTTATGTGCTACAGAGAGAGAGAGAGAGGTTCAAATAGAAGGGAAAAAATCAATGAATTTCTATCCAAGAGAATATCTGTACGTACCTATCACAGAAGAAAGTAAACAAGAAGATGCCTTTAATATTTCAAAAGGGTCCATGTCACGGACTAGTTGTTGATTAGTTGATCAAGTTCATCAACTAGTCCATGGGCAGGGACTAGTTGGCTGACTGGAACATAGCCTGACTAGGTGACTAATGTTTGGTACGATCCTAATGTTTGGTACAATTCTAAAAAAAGTGGACTTTATCAACTTTGATTGGTTCCATAATTAGTAGCATATGTCATGGGGTGTGTTTTTTCTGCAAGCACCATGACTTTGACCGTGTTCCATGTTGAGAGCTGTACCCACCTTGGTGCCAACATAGGTTTGGCTGCCCTTAAACTTGTAGTTGTGATTTTTTTGTTTTGTTTGATTATGTGGATATGAGTGACAATGTTTGTTTGGAAACTTAAAATTCGTAGTTTCTTTTCTTTTTCTTTTGAATCTACAGGGCAGACAATTTAAGAGTTTATTTTTAGTCTATGGATGTAGTTATGTGTGTTTGTATGTGCATGCGCCCTCATTCGTAATGCTACATATTACTGGTGTTTTAGAGTTTCACTTGATCTCTTTGTTAGGGATAGTTGAAATATTTGCCAAATTCAAAGGTCTTGAAAAGGATTTTCTTCTGGAAATAGGGCAAACTACAAAGCATTAGCATATGCTTTTGTTCTTACTCTGTTCAAATCTCAACTTCTCTAATAAATATTTGTCTGCTTCTCATCATATTGTGAATGAATTCAAGTTTCAACTGCCAAATCCATCTTTTCTTGTTATTTAACACCATATTTGTCTGTGCTCATGCTTGCCAATAAGGTTTCGGGTTTCCTTTCCTTCCTCATTATTGCTGACTTTTGTTATGGCCCCTACTGCTTTCAAGGATCCATTTTGCTTGACATTAGTATTGATGATTCTTGAAGGATCATACCGGCATATCAAATGCAGCACCAGTTGATTCACCAACATTTGCATTAGCCATACCAAAGAAGGGTAATATTTATGGTTTTACAGAACCAAATGCATCGGAAGCAAGAATCCATGACTACATAAATGGTCTTCGGTTTTCCATATCACCAACAGCATTTTTTCAGGTTTGAAATCTCACATACACACACACAGATATATATATATATATATATATATATATATATGTATATTTATATATATACATATTATGTGTTTATAGTAAATATTCTCTACATACATCCATTTCATGATTTACAAGGCTGCAGGTTAATACTCTTGCTGCAGAGAAGCTTTACTCGCTTGCTGGTGATTGGGCTAGACTTGGTCCAGATACCTTGCTTTTTGATATTTGCTGTGGCACTGGAACAATAGGATTGACGTTAGCCCATCGTGTTGGTATGGTAATACTATTCAACAAACTGCAAGTCCCTTTTCTTCTTTGGCTCCTCTTTCAAGCATTTATTGGGAAAAATACCTTTGCTATGAGTTGATAATGGAAGGTGAGGCTCAAGCATTGGTGGATTGTGGTAGATGATAGTTGGATTCCTTAATTTAGTGGTTGATCTTCCATACTGTTTTCCTTTTGCTTTTTCTCTTTGTATTTCTTCTTTCATGTTTGTCATATGGTTTTCTCATGATCGTTTACTCCATCAGCTCTCTAAAGTTAGTTATGTGATTTTTATTGTATGGGATGATAATGGATCGGGTGATTATCATTCTTATGCTAGGTTGTGGGCATTGAAATGAACAGTTCTGCAGTTTCAGATGCTTGGAGGAATGCAACAATTAATGGAGTAAAAAATTGTCATTTCGTCTGTGCAAAGGTGAGATATGCTTAATGTAGCTTTCTCTTACATTCGTTTTCCTTCAACCAGAATCTACATCAGAAACTTGATAACCTGCATTTGTTTTAGTGTAGATGAAACTTGGTTGCTTATTTGAATGTCTTACCAGGCAGAAGATGTTGTGGGATCTCTTTTGAAAGAGTACGTCATGCTGCCGGAGCAGCATGATGCTTCCACACGTATCTCTGGAAGCAACGGTCAGGGAACTGATGCTAATGGAGTAACTGTAGATTTTGTTGGTCGATCCAGTCCTATTCTTGAAACAGAGCCTGAAAGTTCTATTGACACAAAGAGAGTAGGTCATGTTCATAACCCCATGCATCATGTGGATGATGTTGTGGCCACAGAAAATCAGTTAATCCGAAACAGTTACCTCAGCACTGACAGAGAGAACTGTACTCATGATTCTGAGTCCACTGAGCCATCAAGCCATAACTGTGCTTCCGAGGAAGTACTAAATTTTACTTACGAGGGTGCTAGTAGTGATACTGGGCTACCTCTTTCAAAGAATGATAAATTGGATCATGCTGAACCTTTACAAGGCAACAACAAATTGAATGTTCTGCAGTTTAAAGACGTTGTTGCGATAGTGGATCCACCAAGGGTTGGCTTGCATCCTTCTGTAAGTTCTTTCCTCTCATACTTTGTATGCATCATAGAGGTTGAATTCTGTCAGAGAAAATGCATTTTGTTTGGTTTTTTGTGAACTCACTCATAACCAGGGGCTTTTATTTGATCTTCATATGGATCGTGTAAGAATTGTATTTGGGTGTGGATTATGGACCTAGAACTCCAGAAGGGTCTATGTACCTGCATGTCTGTACTTCAACCTTGAGATCCTAGGTCAGAGTTTGGAGCTGAAACCATGCCAAATCTAGCTGAAATGGATTCCTTGAGGCATATCGGGTCCAAATTTACATTTGATTCTATTCCATTTATTTGTTCCTTGTTTCCATGTTCTTTTGCTAGTAGTTTTCCACTTTATTTTGAGTCATTATTTTTTAAATTTATTTGAAACATATTAAGAAACTGACCTTACTTGCTGTTGTCAAGTGGAGTTCCTGGTCTGTAGATACTTTATCATTGCTAATTAAACACTTGCTCATTTTGAATAAACTAGGGTTGACAGGTTATTTATGACCGTTGTATCAATTGTTGGAGGTAATGCAGTGCTTGGTTGGGATTTAAAAATGTTGTGTGAATTGGCAGCAGCCAAGAGCTTGACAGTTGACACATGCCACAATAGAAGGCTTCACACAGTCGCGCACACACTAGTATAAGGCATAAACACCATTCAGGATATGCACAAAGACATGCAAGGATAAAAATAATAACACCGCTGTATATATATATATATATAAAACAAAAAGTGAGAATTCCAACAAACAAAACAACACATTCATGATACATAATTTATAGATTATGAAGAAGAAACTAATGAACAATGACCATGTGAAAAGCGTACTAAAATTCCAACATATTTTAGCCTTTTTCAACTAGTTGGTGTAACCATTGAATTTCTAACCCTTGCATGGGCATGCCTGTAATTAGAGTATACCTTATATAGTGGAGTGTGTTCAAATGCAGGTGATCAAAGCCTTGCGGACTCATCCAAGCTTACGTCGTCTTGTGTAAGATACTTTATTCTTTTCTTCAAAGTATGTTTAACGAAATTTACACTTGTTATGATTTGGTCAAAACTCTAAGAGTGCTTATTTGGCCCTTCCAGCTACATTTCATGCAATCCTGAAAGTTTGGTAGCAAATGCAATAGAGTTGTGTACTCCAGCTATCAATAAACCAGAAAAAGGGAAAAACAGAGGTTGCTGGAGGAACATGAGCAGTGCAGGCTTGGCAAGGCAGAGGGTAAAATCTATGCCGGTGTCTGAACCTTTTCAACCTGTGAAGGCAATGGCTATCGATTTATTTCCTCATACTCCTCACTGCGAGATGGTTATGCTTTTCGAGAGGTGACAAGGTTTCATGACTTCGCTGGTTTTGAGATGTGGAAACGTGTAGCTGTAGATTAGGCACTTAAGGAATTTCATTGGGTGTGGTGAACAAATTCTGGCTTGTCATTGCTTCACAAGATTAAAAACTGCAGAAGCTTTTGTTATAATCTTCAAATTTATTAAATGATTACTTAAATTACTGCAGAACAGATTTTAAGCAACCGGTGACTCTGAAAGTGTAGTTGTCTGTATTCGCTAGACGTGCATGTGCTGTGTTTATCTTTTTTCCTCCAGAGTAGCAAATCCGTCCGGAGGTTGGTAGCCAAAAAATGAGAAAACCGGTGGAGGTCGACCTATTCAAAAGATGGAGAGAGAGAGACCCGTGCCCTTTTCCTGAGCATCCAATCCCTGCCCTTTTGCCTCGAGGCTGCTTTCTGCTTTCTCTTCGTTTTCCGTGAGTTTGGTGACTGATCGTTTGGCAGCGATCTTTCTCACTTTCAGTATCCTTTTTCCTCTTTCTGAAAAGTTTGGTGAGAAAGAAGACACATGTAGCATCTCCATATTGATCAAAGTACACAACTTTTTGCACTATTTATTGAAAAAGTATTTTCTTTAGTTTAAAGAAATTTAACTTCGCCATTAATGAGTCAAAATGATGAGGTTGGTTTCAAATTACATGTCCATCTTTCTGCGGACCCATGCTGTTATTATGGAATTATAGACACTGGTATTTCTTCTAAGTCAAAAGCATCGGTCCCGGCTGCGGCCTAACTGTACAGTTTTGTGATATTTGAAAAGTCAATTTTATAGCTTTTGCACTAGTTGAAATTGTAATTACATTTTTCAACAAAAACGGAAACTGACCTATGTATCGGCTGGTATAGCCTGATATTTGTTGGTTGTTGACAACGTTGGTACTGTGAACTGATGTGCTTTTATTATTTTTCTTTCCATCTTCAACCTCGACTTATAATTATTCAGCCATTCTTGTATTGTAATCCCTCTCTCTCTCTCTCTCTCTCTCTCTCTCTCTCTCTCTCTCTCTCTCTCTCTCTCTCGCGTCGTGAAAACTTGTACAGTTTTCGGACAAGAAAATTCTGCCTCCACGTATCTCGAAAGGCAAAATGTACTTTTATTGTCTATTCAACTACCATTCGACTGGAGGCAGCTCTCGTTACCTTTCTGCTAATCTTTAATGTGCATTCAACAATACTGATGACCAAGGTCAGTAAAGTTTCGAAGAGTTGCATTTATTTGTTTTTTTAATATTTTTATGCCAGAATATCTCAATATTTACTTTTTAAATCAAGATCCAGGACAATGACAAGAAAAACAAAACAGTGACAGGGTTCAGATGTAAGGTATTCGACTTAACATTTTCCATTTACCAAATGTCGTGACATAGAGCTTTATATATATTTATATATTTCTGTGTGTGTGTGTGTGTCTGCGTATGCATGTGTGTAAAATGTGGATTTCTCTAGCTGTTCGGATGCTGATGTATTGCATTGGGATGCATTTGTTAGATGGCTGGAGGATTTCAGCTTCCATACATACACACCCACTCACTTCTACAACCATCTCTCTTACCATCTTCTGATACACTACACTCCATATACAGTGAGAGAGAAGCGAAGAAGTAAAATTCCTGATCCAGTGTTTTATAAGCACTAGATCATAATTACACAAAATTCTAGCAACCCTGACATTTTAGCCTATTCCTCCTCTTTAGTACTGTACTTCCAATGCAATTTAACAGATGGGGATAGGACATAAAAGTTATCCGGTTACGATTGTCATAAGTTTTTGTTTGTGCATATGTGCATACCCTTTTTAATCTAAATACACGAGAAGACTAATATAAACTGCATATTTTTAAATTTTTTATAAGTATAATTAAGTGAAATTAAATCAGCTACATTTTTTTAAATATTAATAACCTGAACTTGACTCATATAGTCCTACCAGCAATTTAAATATTCAACACTAATAATTGTTCCAAAAATATATATTAAATATTTTTTGAACATGAAATAATTAATACAATTAACTGTACCCAGCTTTTTATGTCAAACTGTGGTGTAGAGAGTGGCGTAACGTAGAGAGAGAAAAAGTTAAATCATAAAATGTCGCATTAATAAAGAGAGAAATTGTTGGGTTAAATTGTTTAGCGTTTCTATAAAGCATTTTACTGAAACACTCAACACTATTGGATATTTCGTTTAATTGCCATGTGAGGTACATTTTTTTACCTTTAACCATCATAAAATGTTGGACGTTTAATTTTTAAAAAACATTTATATGGTTGTGTCCATTCGAAACAACTCAAAACTTGAGGAAACATTGATCCTGTATGACACCTGATTATCTTCAAATTAAAACTGGATGCTGCTCCAAATATGAGAATGACCTGAAGATGGATAAACGATCCCAAAGTAAACCCGCCGACCAGAAATATAAGAAACAAAACCATGCCTCATAAACTGGATCCATTTTCATCAATTTGTGATGGAGGTCATCATGTGGTCACGGTGAGAGGATAGGTAAAAGCCTTGCCTCTACAAGCACCTTTGCTTTGTAACCTGGGTCGCCTGCCTACACTTTTAGCATGTCGTTAAGTTGGGATTTTCTTTTTTCATTGGTAGGCTTCTTTGCCTTTGTCAGAAGTAGAACCGCCATTGTCTTCTCAACCTCTCTCTCTGAACGGCAGAACTTCTCTCATCTTAGCATCCTCTTCCTCACGATAGAATTCGGCTTCTCACAAGGGACATGGTGAAGCTCGATAGTTTGGTTTATTGTGGCTTAAAATGTTAAATATTAGTTGCTAAAACAATTGTAATAATTGCTAATGTCACCATGAATTAACGCTGTGTCATAAATGGTTGCTAATGCTAATGATTGTTTTTCACTAATAAACTTTCAATTTTTAACCATCGAGCAGCATCTCACATTGGTAGGATCGAATAGTCCTATAAAAAAAATGTCATAAAATGAAACAGATGAATGTTTTATTTATATATGACTTTCTAATTATTATTAAGTATTAAACTGAGTATCTTTGGCGAAATTTGCATTATAATATCAAATGTCAATATTGTTTTATACACATTTCTCTTTTCCAAAACCCAAATCATATTCGTACTGCAAGGGAACGTTTAGGCACTATTCGTTCCGTGAAAACTTGGTTTTAAGTTTTTTTACTGAGTTTTGGACACTTAGTTTATTTGTTTGGGTGAGACACTCAATACCTGGTTTTCTATGACTTGAAAAGAGTAAGATTTTTTTTGTCAAAACTGAATTTTCCTTAAACCAGTGTTGACGGTAGGCAAATACTCCAAAAGTTTGGTTTTATGGTGTCACCAAACGCCCTGAAAATGTTTTGTCATACTTTCACGTCAGCTATATCTAAAATAATTGTCGTTACAAATAAATTCTCTGATGTTCTTTTTTAGTTTGTGGAGGGCATTTTAAGAAAAGTAGTATAAAATGGATGTAGACAATTAAAAGATAGAAAAATTATAAGAGGCTTTTAATAATATAAAAGCAGTTCATATAGCTGACGTTGAATGCAACACCACGCTTTGAGTATAAATATGCAACAAAATCCTTATTCATTTCATCTTAAAGTCGAGCATGCAAATGTACACATTTATCGGAAGATAGAGAAAGGAAGATATCGAAGGGCGTCCTTGCCCTTGCCCTTGAAAATCTTAATGTAGCAGATTGTTGTGCAGAAAAAAAAAAAAAAAAAAAAAGAGATCAAGAAACGATCGGAAAAAGTGGGAGGGACGTGAATCTTCAAGGAAAAGATTGGTCTGCAACTACATAGTTGAAGGAAATTAATGGGGCTGCACGTACAAGAACGGAAAGGCCGGTTTTTCTTTTTTCACAGTCATCGTTCAATGTTCAAACTTCCAACTACCGACTGTCGAGCGAGCTTCGTCGAAACTTCAAAGGAGACCATGATACGACGAAATCACGGAAAAGAAACCAGGAAATGGGGGAGGGCGGCCGCAGCCCCTCCTCAGTCTCTCTCTCTCTCTCTCTCACAAAGCAGGGGATGGGTAAGAAATGAAGCCACCACCTTTCTGATTTCTCCATACAACACGGTCCCCGTTCCGTCGATTCGAAATTTTATTTTATTGGGCAGGATAAGAGAAGGCCCACGTGGCGGCCCTCATTTTTCACCCGCAGCCTTCCCTCTCCGACGACGACGACGAGAGTGTTATTTTTAAACCTTTTTACTGATGGCGCTGTGATGTATCCGGTGCCGGTGAGAAAAAACTGGCTCTCAAGTTAGCGGAGGAGAGCACGGCAAAGGCCAAAGCCCGTGCCGTAGCCTCCCCGCTGCACGTACCAACAGCATCTCAAAGATGCCTTCCAAATGAGGCCACAATTTTTCATTTTTCCACCCAACTCTCATTCTTTATAAACTGTACCAACAGTTCCACCCCACTTTCTGCTTCCCCCTCATCCTTCCCCCTTCCCCTCTTCGCTTTTGGCCCTGCACTCTGATTACGTTTCTCCCTCTTCCTGCTTTCGTGACCGGCTCTGCTCAGGCCTCTGCTGCTGTTGTCTTTCCTTGTGTTTGGTTGCGCCTAACTTATAGCGGGCTGAAGAAGAAGAAGAAAACCTCAGGTCAGGCCTCGGCGACCTCTCTTCCCTCCTTGCATGCATGATCGAGTCGATCACCTCCTTCCCTCCCTCCCTCCCTCTCTCTGTCTCTCTGACAGCGCGTTGGAACGTTGCTGCAGGCTACGCAACGGCTCATGGCTTCAGGAAGCAGCATCCTCCACACTTCATTCTCCGGGCTTAGGGGACGGTCCGATTGCTTCCGCAGCCCATCAGAAGGTGTCGACTTCGCGAGGTTGAGGAGGGCCACTGGCTCTGCTCTTCAAAAGTCGAGCAGGTCGCAGCGCCCTCTGAAGTCGTTGGTTATCAAGAATTCGAGCTCTGAAACGGTGGAGTTGGAGCCTGCTTCGGATGGAAGCCCTCTGCTAGGTAATTACTACCAATGGAATCTGTTTCTCTCCTGCTCTTTTCAACCCAATAAAACGGGAATTATCGATGAGAAGACCATGATTCTGTCCATCATGTTGGCTTTTCTTAGAACAAATTATAGGTTCCCTCCTCGAAAACAAACTCAGAGAGGATCTCGCCGACCGAGAATTTAGCAGTTGGAGAGACTTCTATTTTTTTGTTCTCTGTTTTGCTTTTTTAAAGAACGGGGCAAACCATACTTTAACTGGCCGATCTATGCGGCAACTCTTGCTGCTTTGGTGGGTTCTCAACCTGCCCCGATTTGGAGACGAGTCTGCTCAGATACCATCCAACAAATAGTCTTTACTAAAGTTTGTTAAAATAAATCCCTCCGTCGGACTCATCCTTTCATGCCTCTTGAAACGCAAGCCTGAGGACGTTCTTAGGCTTCTCTCTCTGTGTGTTATCTGCATTTCTGATTCATTGAGGACATGCTTTCTGATGTAAGTTCCTAGGCAAAAATACTGTGAATCCATCCACAGAACTGTCAGAAGGAAAACCCGGACGGTGATGGTGGGTGATGTTACTCTCGGAAGTGAGCATCCGATAAGAATTCAGACCATGACTACTACTGACACCAAGGATGTCGCTGCCACTGTTGAACAGGTTGGCTCTTCTTCCCTTTGATCTTATATATATACACGATTGTGTTTCTTCAATGTTACGGTTGGTTGCTCTGGAGTTCAAGTGAATCGATTTTCATGCAATTTGAAATGATGTTCCTCCATTTCAAGGGGCTTTTCAATATAACGCACGTGTGCTTACTATCTTCACATATACTGATTCTTTTGGTCCCTTCCGCTGCCAGGTGATGAGAATAGCTGATAAAGGAGCAGATATTGTCCGCATAACGGTTCAAGGGAAGAGAGAAGCTGATGCCTGTTTTGAAATTAAGAACACGTTGATCCAGAAAAAGTAGGTTACTATTTAGCCAGCTTTATGTTCGAGATGTTGGAACCGAATCCAATTGCACTCTTGATACTTTATCTGATGGTTGCTCAAAACATTTCCAGATACCTATGTGACGGTTGTCTTTTATTTTCAGCTATAACATTCCTCTGGTGGCAGACATTCACTTTGCTCCTTCTGTTGCACTGAGGGTCGCTGAATGTTTTGACAAGATCCGAGTAAATCCTGGAAATTTTGGTATCTTTGCTGGACCTGCAAATACTTTGAAACATATGATCCCATTGAGTAGCTTCTGCCTACGTCTTCTTCCTGAATTAACTAAGGAAGTTGCTTGCAGCTGACAGGAGGGCCCAGTTTGAGCAAATTGAGTACACGGAAGAAGAATATCAAAAGGAGCTTGAGCATATAGAAGAGGTTCAACATAGTTTCCCTCTTGCTTCTTGACTTTGAGATGAAATAATACAGGATATTATCACCATCCAATGGTGTGCATCTACATGCTTGATTGCGTATATATTTCATTTTTGACTGTCCATATCTATGCATAAACTTCATTATGTAAAACTCCCATTGCTTTTTCTGGCCAGAAGGCTTGTAAAGGAATGCAATTTAATAAATATTGCATTCTCTTCTATGTCTCTTGTCTCTGACTATTGTTAATATGTTTCAGGTTTTCTCGCCTTTGGTTGAAAAGTGCAAGAATTATGGACGAGCTATGCGCATAGGAACTAATCACGGGAGTCTTTCTGATCGTATTATGAGCTACTATGGTGATTCTCCCAGGGGAATGGTGTGTGAATGTTTGTTGTTTAGTATCTAATCTTATTGCATCTGATTACGTCATCAAGATTGCACGTGCATTAACCAGGTTGAGTCAGCATTTGAATTTGCACGGATATGTCGAAAGCTGGATTTCCACAATTTTGTCTTCTCCATGAAAGCAAGCAACCCTGTAATCATGGTTGAGGCATACCGTCTTTTGGTAGCTGAAATGTATGTTCATGGGTGGGACTACCCTTTACATTTGGGAGTTACTGAAGCTGGTGAAGGTGAAGATGGCCGTATGAAATCTGCAATTGGCATAGGAACACTTCTACAGGTTTTAATTTTACCTCTATGTCTTTGTCCAATTTACTTAAGATCATGCTATTAACCTATAAACCTATAACAAATAGATTCATTAATATTGCTGGATTAAGCATGAAAGGATTATTCCTCAGATTTCCTGCCAAAATAGATATAAGCTTAATAAAAGAGATGCAGACAACAAGCATTTCTTCAAACTTCTTGTTTAATGAAGTGGCCTAAGGAACCAAGGCAAGTTCCATGGCCAGGGCAGACAATTTTCTTCATTAATTTTTTCCAACTTGATTTAGTTACTGCTACTAATATGTACTGGTGAAATGTTATCCCTGTGAAGTTATGATTTATTGTGATATAATTCCCTACATTATTGCCATAATAATACATTTCCTTTGCGTGCAATCTTGACCAATATGAGCTTAGTGTTTGTCCTTTATCTAGATGCCCTTTTTCTATACAGGATGGTCTTGGGGATACTATTCGAGTTTCACTTACAGAACCTCCTGAAGAGGAGATAGACCCTTGTAGAAGGCTGGCTAACCTTGGCATGACTGCAGCCAAGCTGCAGAAAGGAGTGGTATGTCTTCTTGATAATATCATTGCTCTAAAGTTTCTCATATATAAAAACTGACATGTTGTGCCTCCTTCCCATTGCTCACAATTTTTTTCCTGTTGAAACAGGCACCATTTGAGGAGAGACATCGCCATTATTTTGATTTCCAGAGGAGAAATGGTCAGCTGCCTGTGCAAAAGGAGGTCAATGCTCTTATACCTTATTTCTTTTTAGATTTTATCATGTTGGATCTAGCAAGGAAGCTTATTGCAAATAAATGTTGTTTTTCATTTTGTATGCCCACTTTTATGCATGATATTTCCTACAACCTTGTAAGTTGTAACTACTATTGTATCCTTTAATGCAGGGTGAAGAAGTGGATTACAGAGGTGTTCTTCATCGTGATGGTTCTGTTCTTATGTCTGTATCTCTGAATCAGCTGAAGGTAGGCCTTGGGTTTGCATTTCCCTGTCATTCCATCCCTTTTTTTCTGTTTTGGTGTCTGAAATTGGAAGGCATATATTTCTTTATGACTTTGTTGAATTTGTGAGACGATTTGTACATAATGTACACAAAGTTATGATGTGAGGATGTGGCTTGTGACAACAGTAATATGTACGAGTTATAGTGTGAACTATATGTGTATGTGATCCTAGTTTGCTCTGGGTGAATATTGTTTCCTTTTGCTTCATTTTTCTAGTCTGTTTCAACCTTTGCCTATTTGTCTTTCTTAGCAGATGCCTGAGCTCCTTTACAAGTCACTTGCAGCAAAACTTGTTGTTGGCATGCCCTTTAAGGTTATCCCCTTATGTTGTCCATATTTTTATATCTCTTTTTGGATGAGGCACTAACATGTTTGCATGCAACAGGATCTTGCAACGGTTGATTCTATCCTGTTGAGAGAGCTTCCTCCATTGGAAGACATCGATGCTGTACCTACTTTAACTTCTAATATCATCTTTATTTGTACAAACAAAAAGTGCTCAACTAGGTTCTGTTGGATAATGTGATTGTAGTTGTGTGTATAATTACTTTATGTGGCTCTTCATTGCACAAGTTTGCATGTTTAACAAGCAAGTAAAACTGGTAGATCCCTGTGAAAGTGCTAGTCAATATTGATTTGCTCTAATATGGGGATACAATCATACAATTGTCTGCTTTTAAGAAATCTTGGAGATTTTATCCCAGGTTATTCTCTAATACATTTAATTACTTAGCAGAGATTGGCCCTTAAAAGACTGATAGATGTGAGTATGGGCATCTTGACTCCTTTGTCAGAGCAGCTAACAAAGCCCTTGCCACATGCCATGGTTCTAGTGAATTTAGTTGAATTGGCTACTGGAGCTCACAAGCTTTTGCAAAAAGGTTTGCTTCCTACTTCATCTTGCAAATTATGCCCACATTATTATCTCATGCTTAGTTCTCAATTCAGGAACACGTTTAGCTGTATCTGTTCGGGGGGATGAACAATATGAGGAGCTCAGCATTTTAAAGGAATACGACATTACAATGTTGCTGCACAGCATACCATATGCAGAAGAAAAAATTGGACGCGTACAAGCTGCTAGGAGGTAGAAACCTGAGTTGCATCTTAGCTATCTAGTCCATAGGTTACATTATTTTCCATTCTAGTGGCCAAGTAACGTGCAATGCTTGATATCTCAGTATACCCTTTAATACACATTTGCGATGTAAACATGTGAAAGAGAGTTTCCCTTCTCAAAGGCCATAAGAGGAGAAAAATATTTGCAATCTATTGATGAATAAAAATGCATACAAGGGAAGGGTATTTTGCTCATTGCCTAGGACGCTTGGATAGGCTGGAAAGGAGATCCATGAGGTTAATGGGTCCCAATGATCTAATATCTAACTTAGTTCTTAAATTAACATCTTGAGTGGATTTTCTGTTAGTTTTCTAATCTGTGCTGCTGCCTAAATTGCAGGTTGTTTGAATATTTAGCAGATAATGATCTCAACTTCCCTGTAATTCACCATCTAGAGTTCCCTGCAGGTGTTCACAGGTTTGTGACTTCTGGATCTGATGGTATTTATTTTATCTAGGTGTTGAAATTTTTTCTCATCATTGGACACACCTTGTTAACTGCAGAGATGATTTAGTCATTGGCGCTGGAAGTGCTGCAGGTGCCCTTCTAGTGGATGGATTAGGAGATGGGCTATTATTTGAAGCTCCAGATCAGGATTTTGATTTTCTGAGGAACACTTCATTCAACTTGCTGCAAGGATGCAGGATGCGAAACACAAAAACGGTGATCTATCTTCTGTTAATTTGTTGAGATGAAAACCAAGTCCACACTGAATGTTTTGAACTATTTCTTTCATGATCACATTTTCCATGTTGCAACTTAAGTGAAACAAAATGTATGCCCACAAGTCCCGATACACCTCAGCCGCACTGGCTTAAAGCCTCTATTATGAAAGGCAGTGCCTTTACCTTACAAGGCCAAAGCAATGGGTGGAGCTTCCTGTTGGGCAGGGAAGGGATGCCTAGGTGTTCGACATCAAGGGGCATGCAGAATTGGAGATGGAAAACATGTAGCTTCTAAGTTGAGTTGGCAAGTTCCCACATGTTCAGAAAGTTTTCTGGAATATGGCATGTATTAACAAGAGATATAAGTAATAACACAATAAGCAACAAGAAGATACTTAGTTTGAGGAGGAAACTTTCTTTGTATGGCAATTCTGCCTGCTTATGTCCTGGGTAATGAAGTTAGATTGCTGATCATTTCTCCGAGGGGTTGGAATTGGACTTCAAGCTGAGATGGTCAACTGTTCCACAGCTGGTGTTCATTTCTTGGCATAATAAGGTAGGGGTTTGCCCAACCCCTGCTTGCCGATTATGAAAACTGATGTGGAATCTGGATATAGATCATGTTGCAAGTTCCATAAAAGTTGCTGAATACCCTATCTACAGTCAAATCCACATGATATTGCTCCTATCATCTGCCTTAGCTGCATATTTACCATGTGCAGCTGATGTGTTTTTGATATATGAGGAGGTACTCAGAGTCTTTCTCCCTTTGCAGGAGTATGTATCATGCCCTTCATGTGGACGCACATTATTTGACCTTCAGGAAGTCAGTGCGCAGATAAGGGAGAAGACGTCACACTTGCCTGGTGTTTCTGTATGCCTCATAATTTGCTTGACAGCTAGATATTACCTTCTTGCTCTAGTTCCTTCTCTTCTACTTCTAGATATAAACATGATACGTTTCTTTTTTGAGAAAAGGAATTTTTTTTATGCAGATTGCTATTATGGGCTGTATTGTGAATGGTCCAGGAGAAATGGCAGATGCAGACTTTGGGTACGTTGGAGGTGCCCCAGGAAAGATCGACCTCTATGTTGGGAAGGTAACATTTACATCGTACAATCTCTTGCTTAAACATGAACGATTCAATTTTTTAACTGCTGTACACCCAAGAATTAAATACACAAGGAAATTATTCCAAATTGGCATAGTATTTGGCCAAAACGAATGATTTTTTTGTCCTTCTTGGCATGTCAGACCGTCGTAAAGCGGGGCATAGACATGGACCGTGCAACCGACGCTTTGATCCAGCTGATAAAGGACCATGGGCGCTGGGTAGACCCTCCAATCGAAGAGTGAATGGAAGCTATTCAGGTGTTTGGAGCGTCATGTGCTGCAGGTTTGTTCATCCGATAATGCCATGCCTGGGGATAGCAACCGGCTTTAATTTGGAATACAGGAATAGAGTCCATGGAGTACCCTATTTATCTGCAGATGCAAGCTGCAGCATGTGGTTGAACTTTTCTCATTTAAATCCATATAATGAAAAATATAATTTCTGGGAGCGATAATGCGTCAGGAGATTCTAACAGCTGTTGCATTTTACACACTCAGTTCGTTCTCATATTAAGTGTGATGAGCGTATATACGCACTGTTTGGTTGTTCACTCGAGAAACTTGAAGCGTTCAGCTTGAAGTCTGCAAAAAGACATTTGCAGCTTGAACCATAAATAACCGTTATAGATGTTTTGAGAAATAGAATTACATGACACATCCCATGAATTAAATTTAAGAAGGCTAGGAATTAAAGCATGGGGACTGCTTCAAGTCCAAATCTGATCATATTGAACTTCAACGCGGAAAGATTTTATTGTTAAGCTGAAGCATGGAGTAGATGGAAGTTAGGAGCAGAGAGCAGATGGACATGACCGTTGGAGGCCAGAGAGAAGGAAAAACCAACAAAAACTGCACGGACAGAGAGGAAAGAAAATGCAAGCGTCCAGCCCAACTTTTTCCTGTCACACAAAAACAGCACTCCATACTTTGCAATTTGTAGTATCTGATGGGACCCATAACAAATTGCTCTCTGGATATTAATTGGTACTAATGAGGCATATTCAGTTTGATATGCATAGCCTTTCGAAAGGGCCGAAATAAGCAAATAACAATAGGAGGAATCTTTGCGCGTCGTTTTGTCGCCCTTTTTTCTCTCAGGTCAGGACCTTCCCGAACATGGGACAGCGTTTTTCCATGAGAGAAGGAAGAGACGAGCTCACGTGATCCGCTCCGAGAGAGAGAGAGAGAGAGAGAGAGAGAGAGAGAGAGCATGTGGATTCACATGCTCCTCACAAACACTATCAACGGTAACCGGAACGAGCAGCAGCAGCCTGTCCGCACAATCACAACTCGCTGCCTGTCAAAATTCCAAATGGCGATAAGCTAAGCGCTGAGGAGGGAAGAGCAAAAGGAAGGTGAGGTGGTTGTGGAGGCGGACTAATTGGGACAAGTAAGTGAGTGATTTGAGCTGACTGGCTCCCAACGAGCCTCAGCTACACAAACGTCGTCTTGAAATCAGGGTTCGACCTCGATCCACCCCTTGGTGCAAATGCCTTTAGCGAGGGGCGGGCTCCACCTTCCTTTTGGCGATGAACGAAACATAGCATATAATTAAAATCCATGGAAGAAGGTTTGGCAATGAAAGGAAAGGGAACGCTATGCGCCCTCTAGGATAAGCACGCGAATTGGCGAATGTGATTCCAAGACAGCTAACAAACATCCATAGAGTCACCTCAAGAATAGAATTAAGACTAGCAACAGAGACTAAGCCCTTCTTAGTCCACATGTTACATCCATCTTCACCGAACCAACAGTGTACCACCACCACCGTTTGGGTTCAATAATTGAAGGGCGAAGACGAGATCCAGGAGATCGTGCATTCACAGCAAGCACATGCGCTGCTGGTTGCGGCTTATCTTACAAACAACCAGCACTCTACCACCAACTTGCGGTCATAAAGACGGACACCACCAAGAAAGGAATGGAAAACCCAAATCCCGCAGATTACGCGATTGCCAAGATCTGAGAATCCATCCCCCACGGTAAAGAGGGCGCGGAGTCGGATCTACGCACCATTTGTGCCTCTGCCGTCGGAGCGGAGTCGGATCACACGCGAGGGCGAGCAGGGGTATCGGAGTGAACCAGCAGTCGCACCACAAACGCCATCGGAGCTGCCCCGAAGGGCGAAGAACACAAGACACGCACTAGATCGAAATGTTTAATCTAAAGAAAAGAATCAAGGGTCGCTGAATTCTGAAAGAACAGAGAAAGAAAGAGGAGAAACTTACCTTCTTTGATTCCTTTCCTAAGGGGAGGGAAAGGGATGTCAAAGAATCAAGATTTCAATTAGCCACCACGAAATTCTCACGTTTCTACAATGCTATAACAAGAAAGATAAAAAGGAGAAACACGCACAGACAAACACGCGAAAAGGGAGGCGACGAAAGATCCAAGAAAAGAATGGAAGTAATGAAAAAATTCGGATGCTTCTTCCAAATCAGAAGCATGATAAGAACACAATCAGAGCATTTCTCGCCTCGCTGCGAAGCCATACTGCGATCGGCGGATGTTTTGTCGGCGCTTTCTGTAGATAATAAAAGCCACAGTGACAACAGCCGCGCCGATAACCACGCCGACGACTGTGCCGGCAACCCGGCCTGCCTTTCCTCCCCCACGGGAAGACGTCGGATCCGGAACTTTACCGCCACTGTTGACCGCGTTCTGTTCCTCGTTCATGGAGGGGCCGAGAGAAGGTGGGGAGGGGGAGTCCTCTGGAGGAGGTGGAGCGGGAGGGGAATTCAGGTTGACGCTGGAGCGGGGCGACGGAGCGGAGGCGGGGGCCGACATGGAAGGAGGACTCACTTGGGGGAAGAAATGAGGCCGAGGGGGACCATCAGCTCCGCTGTCCGGCGCGGGAGCCGGGGAAGCTTCTGGCTCATTCTGTGCTTCCAAGATGAAGAAGATGGCGAAGAGTAGCAGAGAGAGCAGAAGGACCCTGGCCATTGAAGAGAACTTTCTCTCTCTCTCCCTCCCCGGAGAATATTGATGACGCAAGTGCAGACGATGAGGAAGCGGGGACGGGGAAGACGGGCTTTGATCGGAGTTGGAGTCGAGCACTGAGTGATTTTAATACGGAAAACCCTAGGGTAGGGGTGGAGGGGTTGAGGGTGGGGGGCCCCAGTCCCAAGGAATGACGAGAGATGATGGAATGGCAAGTGACAACCGACATTACATACAAGGGGGAGGGAGGAGGAGTTTTGAAAACCTTATTCTTTCATGAATTTATTCTTGATTATCGCCTTATAGTTCACATTCCTCGATCAAAAACCTTTTTTTGGAAAAAAAACATATTTAATTATCTCTGTAGAATCAAGAAGGTTTACCTTCTTTCGATTTGAACCGGATGCGCATGAATTTGTAAATCACCACAAAACAATATATTATTAATCTTACCTTGTGTGAGGGCAGTGAAACAATTGCGAAGGGGTTGACTTGGATTAACAGCGGCCGACGGTTGAACTTGAGATGTAAGAAACAAAGATCGAAGGACATCATCCTTCCGGCGGATCTTTGACCCTCTCCGTTCAGATGGACTCGCGATTATGGCGCCGCTGAAGCTGCTGACCGAGAAGAGACTGAGAGGATCGACCGAAAATCTTGGCCGCCACCTCCTTGAAGCACTCGGAGGAACAGAATCAAATTAAGATTCCCTACCTCACCTTGACCTCCTCCCCCTCAATCACGCTCCTTGTTATCCGTCATACTCTGCGTCAGCCCATGCACTCCTTGCTTTCAAGTTTCTCCCCTTCCCACGCCATCGTAGGCGTGCGAATTAACTGTACGCAAAGCGTATCTGTCGCTTCTGCATTTGATCCGAATTTATCAGACTCCTCAGGGTAGAGCTTGTTTTGTTGAACATTTTTTTACAACTTCAGAAGAGAAATTTACCTTCTATATTTAGCTACATTCTTTCAAAAACTGTCAAATAATAATTAGAAGTAGATTTCTGGTAACTTGAACACAAAAAGTTACCCGCAATCTCCTTTTCAATATTACTTCCATTATATATTCATCTTTTTTCAAGTGGCCCGTTAAGATATATATATATATATATATATATATATATATATATTTTTTTTTTTTAAAAAAAAAGAAGGCGCATTCCGTGTTATGTAGCTAACATGGTATGTGTAGAGAATGAAACCACGGGCAGTGGTACGTTAAGCTGGCCTGTTTCTCTGGAACAGGCCCTATGTTCTAACCAACCGTCCAGGACATTAGACCACCTCCTCTGCCGTCGCCTGCCTTTGATCTTCTGGGCAAATGGCATCTTCTTCTTCCTCAGCACCCAGAGCCTGAAGTCCTAGATTGAGAAGCGCCCTAGCTCCCAACCTCTCCACTGACCCTTGGACTCCTTAAGGACTGTTCCATCCTCCTCCACCAATTAAATCAGAGCTACTCTCACATCATCGTCAGCTGCCTGCAACACAATCTGAATCTGGTTGTTGCCACCAAGCTCATCCACAGGCTTTCCGACTTCGTCTGGCTCTCCCAAGCCTAGTGCCTCTTCTCCGCTATTATCAACATTGGCCTCTTTCTCTTCAATGTCCTCCGAGCTCACGCTCAACACGTCTCCACTGCCTTTGCCCTCTGCCCTCTCCCTCTACTCCTGCCTTCTCCTCTTGTCGCCCTTCCTCCAACAACTTCACATTTGTGTTTGTTGTCTCCACCTCCACCACGTTCCGGTCAAGTGGGCCTGGCCAGCAAATTCATGCCCACACCACACTGCACGGATTTGGACTGGACCGGTTCGTCTCCTCTGCCCCTACCACATTGTACTTGAGCTTCCAGGATCTGAAGTCTTCTGGCCAACTGTTCGATAGGTCTCCCGGCCGCGATACCATCTCATGGAACACCATAATTTCTGAGCTCTGAGCCTATTCGAGCATATGGTACTACTGGGGAAGCGTTTGATGGAACCACCCTGTCTGCCTTCCTTCCTACAACTATGAAGTTGCAGGAATTGGATGTCAGAAGAAATATACGCTGTGTCTATTTAAAAACTAGGTGCAGCTAGCACGCATGTGTCGTCACCGATCTTGTTTCCATGCGCGGGAGACGTAGAGACATCCAAGATGTTGCGTTCCTTTTTTACGGCACAGAGGAGAACTACAACCATGGATCCTGGAACACTACGATTTCTGTGTATCCCTTCAACTCGGACGTCGAAGTGTCTGTCTCCTTGTTCAACAAGATGAGAGCAACTACAGGTGTCATGTGAATTCCAGCACCATCTGTGGCCGCAATTCCTGTCCAGTTGGGTGCCCCTTGGGAAAGGGATCCATGAGCAGATCCCCTATGAGGCCTGCGAGAACAACGTCTAAATTTCCACATAGACATGTATGCCAAATGTGGGTAGGTTGATAGAGCTTATGAGATTTTTCAATGCTTAAGATTGACCACTACTCCTGCATGGTCGACCTTCTTGCTGGGCCAGTAGGCTTGATGATGCACTTATTAGTATACACCCATTAGGATTATCAAGAAACTTGAGGTTTGCCTTGATTATGACACCGCCACAATGTTCATGTCACCGCCGCAATGTTCATATCGAAAGTGATGCACCGCATTAGGATTATCAAGAACCTTCAGGTTTGCCTTGATTATGACACCGCCACAATGTTCGTATCGAAAGTGATGGTGCATCACTTTCGATATGAACATTGTGGCGGTGTCATAATCAAGCCAAAGCTGAAGGTTCTTGTGGAAATAACAAGTCTTTGCTAAATGGGAGTGGAGATCAATCTCTTCCTAGCGCTATCACTATTTTCTTGAGGCCCTAGAACAAGATTGTCCACTTTTCACGCCTAGCCATGTAATATTGTCCCCATGTTTCATCTGGGAAACCAATATATAACACACACACATATATATATATATATATTTGAATGGAAAGGGTATTCGCTTCACACACAGTATAAACTTCTATTGGTAAACTAGTTTAAAGCAACTAAGGCCAATAACAGGTATTCTAGACGACATGCATCAACTTCTTGTGATTTTTAGATTGACTTCTCTAGCATCGTATTCCAGGTGACTTCCAAAACATTCCCAGGATGAGGAGAATAAGCAGATGAGCTCGATCAAATCAAGCTAATCAGCAAAGAAATTTCAAAATCCCCTGCGACCAAAAGGTTGAGGAGCGTCTCGTGCAACATAGGATAAAAACCCTTAAGATGTCAGGATCGCCATGGTTGAAAGATATACCATCTTCCAGTCTTGAGGCAGCCAAAAGTAGTTCATTCTCAGGTCCCCTGTTTTGGAATGAATTTATACTGTGAGACAAACCCGTCAGAGGAACGACAGATGACAAAAGAACAGAATACAGTATCTGAATTTTGTACTAACAAAAAGGCATAAAAGCTATTCTCTTATACCAACGGATGCCGTAACAATAAAACCAACAATGAAATATAGCAGAGAATGAATGTGAGCAAGAAAGTGCCGCTAAAGAATCAAGTAAAGCTAGAACTAATACGCTTTCAGTAGTTAGCACAGTTTCTGCATCCTCAACAGTGGTAAAGAGAAGCCCAGTTTTCTTTCGACCCAAGGCACAATAGCATCTCTGCCGATATAAATTGTTAAGACTTCGATAGCATCACTTTACAACAGAAAACTGAGAAAAGGCTAGAAACAGAATAACATCGAAACTGGAGATAGGGATGCGTGACAAATAAATATACATAAAATTCTTAAAGTCTTGTTTCGCTATCTACATTTCTCTCTCAGGGAGAAACAAGGTGAAGGAAAGATAAGGAAGAAGAAAGCGAAAGATCTCATATAGTTCAAATAAATAGAAAGCCTGATATATATATATAAGGTCGAGCTGCATCAAACAGCCATGAAAGGGAACCCTGTACAGTACAATGTAGACTACTGCGACCTCACTTTACAATGTAGACTACTGCGACCTCACTTGTTACAGGTCGAGTCACACGTCATATGATATGCAAGAGACTAGTTGTATCTCCATTTATATACAGCACTTCTTCTAGTAGTCCAAATGAACCACTGGAAAGTGAACCGCTCATTCTCCATTGGGTACGCCATTTCTTCCTTCCCCTGACTTTTGAGGGGTCCTTTAATAAGAAAGCTAATGGTAGAGACTTGATTGACGTCAACTGATGAAGAGGACGAGATTTGCCCTAATATTTCCCGAGAAAGAAGGAAATAGTCGAATAGGTGTAGTGGTTTCTTCTGCGTAGAGGCATAGGGGGCACTAGTAGCAGGGTGAAAACCAGATATCTTTAAATTAAATTCTGGACTTGAACTTTGTCCTGGAGGAGTAAGCACAAAAGAGTTCTAGAGAGACTGTGCGAAATGCCCCAACTTGGTTGTAAGGGCACCAACCTACCCCAAGCGGGTGGAGTGGGAGAGAGAGAGAGAGAGAGAGAGAGAGAGAGAGAGAGAGAGAGAGGAAAGAGGAAGCTTAAGCCGTCACAAACATCAACCCGATTTCAGTATCATGGGGGTTAAAGAGCTTTAGGCCTTGTTGTGGATGAACAATGGCTGAAGGAGAGAAGGCAAGAACATCTCACCCGCTGCTAACACCAGGATATGTCTTGTGAATGCCGTCGATAAAGAAAAGCTGCATTGGCAAGCCCCTGCACATCATATTGTTGTGCGAGATCGTCCTCCTCGGCAGCATCCACATAGCCAGCGCCACCACACCCTTGGGCCACAATCCATCTGCTTTATTTCATCGAAATTTAAGCGTTGTTCTGTATTCAATTCTATGGTTCTTGGACTATGCCTCAGATCCTTCATCGACTGGGTCGCTCGGTCAGCAAGTTGATTCGGTTAGGTTTGGTTTTGTAGTACACAGACGAAGAATTTCAATTTTCAACATATCTACAGAATAGCACGTAATGTTATACTATATACAATCAAATCAGCATTCATTGCCATCATATATATATATATATATATATATATATATATATATATATATATGTATAGAGGGAGAGAGAGAGAGAGGGAGAGAGAGAGAGAGAGAGAGAGAGAGAGAGAGAATTGGTTTCAGTATAATCTTAATTCTAAAATCAACATTCCTCAATAAAACTCTAATTAAAGATGTGGTTACTACAAATCATCCATTCCTAACCGGTGAGTGACAAGTGAAGAGAGACTTTGGGCGACTTGAAGGCTTCTATGGAACGAAAGAGAGGCCTCAGCAAGCACAACAGATTTAGATTTGGGTCGCCAGAGACTCCGACTGAAGAAAGAGAGAGATCCATCTGACGGTAGCCATTAGATGGTGTGGTTGTGGAATGATTGTCTCGACAGACGTTTGGCACCGATTGTCTACACCTTTAACACTCGGAAAAGCCTTGGAGAGAGAGGAGATGAAAGGTCGAATGAAGGAAAATGCGGTTGACTGTTTTTTACACCTAGTTTGAGAGAACCGGTTCATATTTAAAATCAGGTGTATTTGGAAAATTACATTAAATCACTGAATCGGATTGCACTGAATTGGGACGATTCTGATCTGAGTCAGCAATCCAGTGAGTTGGTGGATCAAGTCTGATTATTTAGCATGTCTGATCGTCCGGGTCTTGTCTCGTAATCCAATATATGGATGATTCAATCGGAGAGTTTGCCTTGCCAACTATGGTTAGCTCACTATTATTCTTATTCTGCCAGCCGGAACTGCCAAATAGAGATCACTGCTTGCTATTCCTTTTTCTAATTGAAGGAGATCAAGTGATTCTAAAGCAATGGCATATATATACTTTTAGTAAATAAGGAGGAGGTGATTCAAATATGGGTACCTTCTAAACAAAAAATTATGAAGAGGTCCATCTCTGACAGCCTCGTCAAATTACTCGAAGAAATGTGGCACAATGATATTTGGAGCCGAGTGAAGGGTACTGGATTGTAATCATAATAGATGGAAGAATTCAAGTACCAGGAGGTTGATCCATTCATCTTCAACAATTGATGCTAATGGGGACATTTCGCCAAGAATTGCAGAGCAAAACCCCCTTGTCTAGGCCTCCATATATGACAGGGTTAGAGGATGTAAGCGCCGAGTTGAACTAGGCTTACTGCACGTGATCCTGCCTCCGCACCCATGTGCTTGAACGTCCTGGAAGGAAACATGAGCATCCCTGAGCCAAAGGCAAGAGTTCCTTTCAATGCGAAGCCACAGCACAATCACCGGGCCCGAGGCAGAACCGAAAAGGAGGAGCTTAGCGAGTTCATCACGATAAAGGCACGCCTTCCCACCTCCTTTCCTGTGTGCAACCTAACCTAAGGTGACTGCTCAGCAAGAAAAAGTAAAAAGGGATAAAGAGGAAGTTGAGAATTTTCGAATTTATCCCCGACTTGTTTGCATTCAGAAATTTATTGTTGTTCCTTTGTTTTCCGTAGCCAATCTCCCGAACGTTGGTGGTCCTTTTCTCGTTAATTCCGTCGCCGATTTTACTGCCATTCACAAATTCCACCTGCGTAACTTTTGCAGGTTGAAGAACAAGTTGTCACTTCATTACTTTAACCGTGATTAGCATCTCGCGATCGGCATCCCACTGTAATCAATTCATTCGTTCCTCCAGAATAAAAGCTGTTTAAGTTCAAAGAGTAATTTGAAACGGTTAGGAAAACATTGGAACGAATTTGTTAGTGCGGCCGGCAGTATAACGCAAGAGATGGATAAGAAATGCAAGAAAGGGAAGAACAGTTTCAGTTTTTCACTGTGCCGTTGTCATTGGCTTTCGGGAATTCGTCCTCTCTCTCTCTCTCTCTCGATAATATATATATATATATATATATATATGGTGCAGAAGAGGTGGGAGACACCGATCAGCAGCAATGGAGGCAGAGTTGGTAGGGAACGGGAAGGGTACAACTACAAGGGGACGCTGCTACTTCCATCCCATTTCGGAAGCCAACTCCCTCAGCCCCTTCGGGAGCCTGACCCCCTCCGAGTTCTACGCCCGCCATTCCGTCTCCCACTCTGCTTCCTCCTTCCTCAACCCCAAGGGCCTGAGGATCTTCACGCAGACCTGGTCCCCTCTCCCCCCAACCCCTGTAGTAGGCACCCTCTGCGTTGTGCACGGCTTCACCGGCGAGTCTAGTTGGTTCGTGCAGTTGACGGCCGTCTCTTTTGCGTCCATGGGCTTTGCCACCGCGGCGCTCGACCTCCAAGGCCACGGTTTCTCCGAGGGCCTCTGCAACCACATCCCCGACATCAACCCCGTCCTCGACGACTGCTCCCACTTCTTCCACTCCTTCCTCTCCCAGCAACAGCAGCGCTCCTCCTCCTCTTGCCCCCTCCCTTCCTTCCTCTACGGGGAGTCCCTCGGGGCAGCCATCTGCCTCCTTCTCCACTTGCGCCATCCAGAAACGTGGGGAGGTGGGATCGTACTCAACGGCGCTCTGTGCGGCGTCAGCCCCGCCTTCAAGCCCATGTGGCCGCTGGAGCACTTGCTCAACTTACTCGCGGCGCTGGTACCCACTTGGAGGGTCGTGCCCACGAAGCCAATCCCTGACGTCTCGTTCAAGGAGGAATGGAAGGCACGGCTTGCCCGCGCCAGCCCAAGGAGGAGCGTGGACCGGCCGAGGGCGGGCACCGCCTGTGAGATCATGAGGGTCGCCGGGGAGGTGCAGTCCAGGTTTGGGGAGGTGAGCGCCCCCCTTCTGATCGTCCACGGCAGCGAGGATGTCGTCTGCGACCCAGCCGGTGCCAAGGAACTGTACCAGAAGTCGCCGAGCAAGGACAAAACTATGCGCATGCACGAAGGGATGTGGCACCAGCTGATTGGGGAGCCCAAGGAGAACGTCGACCTGGTTTTTGGCGAGATGTATGAATGGCTTAGGGTCAGGGCGGAGAGAGCGGGTTCCCGAGGCAGCGGCCCACCGGACCCCGATAAGAAGGCGACGGATGCGGATGGGCGGGCGTGATTTGCAGGGAACATCATGTGATGTGAGCAATAGCAATTAGCCACATTTTCCCTTGATTACCTTCGCGTTGGCCTTCATCTCATCTCTCGACGCCCCGATAAAATAAAAATAAAAAAAGAAACTAAACTTGTGTCCTCAATTGCCGCACGTCCTCCTCTCTGCTAATGTTATGTTAGTGTTAGCTATTGCTACAGCGGATGGTGTTTGTCGTCTTGTTTTGAAACTGAAGTTGTTCCCACGTTTTCTCGCTTTCATAATGGAAATATTCTACTTTCTGGGTGTCGATTGTCATAATGAAGAGTCCACCGTGTTTGTGGTTTTCCCTCTCTTTCCTCTTCCTTTTATGGAAAAATAAATTCAATCTTCCCGGTGAGAAATGAAATCCCACGAGGGTCACTTCCGAGTCACCTATATTGAATCAAAGGGAATCTGTTTCTTACGCATGCAGGAGGCCTGCACGTATTGTTTGAGCGGCCAAATTAGAAAACACCGAGGGAGAAAATGAGTTTGCACCGCCGAAGACGCCCGTGCTTGTTGGATGGGAGGGCTTCCTCCCCATCCGCGTGATATAAAATTGTTGGTGGGAAACGGGTCGATTGGGAATTTGGGTTGGGAGTTAATTGATGGGTGAAGAGGATCTATCCTTCATCGCATCGTGGTGGTTAAGTTTCCACTAGGAGAGGAAGAAAGAGAGAGATAGAAAAAAAAACCAACTAAGACAAGAGCAAATTTTTTTCTTTGCACCACATAAACATAATATTTTTCGTCAATAGCGTTCACCTGTTACTCTCTTTTTAGGGCAAGACGCACACATTTCCATTTGTCTTCTAGATCCTTTTTTTCTTTTTTCTCCAGTGGGATTACAAGCGTCGGCAAGCGAGATAGTACCTGTCATGTCACTCTCGCGCATTCGAGGTTCGCATATAACTATCTACAGCATTCTGTCTATTCTAATAAAGGTAGGGAACGAGGGAGGAAGGGCGACAAAATTAAGGGCATGAAGGTGAAGTAGGAGGTTGGGTGGCATCAAAGAGGGGGAGAGGAGCGTTTGATGATGATAACGATATGAAATTGAAACTTGAAGTGTTCATCTCTCAAACAGATTAATTTGGGAAGAAGCCAAATAAAATAATTAGGCAGTGGAGAAGGAGAGGCTGCTTGGCTTTCATCGATGCAGAGCGAAGAGCCAACACTTGCGAACGGAGGAGCATTCGCCCCTAGCAAGGGAGGGAGGGTATTGGGTCCCCTAGTTCCCGCGTAGGACTGGGCTGAGGGAGCATCCATTATTCTTATTAGGCAAACCCTTGAAATGAAATGAAAGGAAGCTGAGGGAAGGTGAAATTAAGCAGTTCCGCTTGGCAGCAGTGCCAGTGGGGAAGGGACGGGGACGTCCAATTCCAATCTCAACCTGTCCGTGGGCCCCACTAGCTTTGACAGGTTTCCTGTCATCATCCAATCCAAGCGAGGGTTGGCATTCTGATTAGAAGAAGACGAAGGCCTTGAGGCTGGCATTCTTGAAAAGTACAGTTTAATCTAAACCAAGTCCTTCATGCCATCATGGTACTTTGTCTTCCCAGCATCATAATTTAATCCCTCAGCCACAACTTACTTCAATATTATTCATACGTATAAATCTGAAATAAGTGCACATAAGATTACCTGATTTAAGATTTGGAAAGGGGATTTGTGTAGCTAAGTTTCTTGAAAATGTAATCCATTGAAAAATGAGTTGAATTTTGTGTTAAGAGTCATCAACACATGTAGAGGACTGGAGTACCGTAATCCATGTGGCCGCAACATGCATATATTAATAAGAAAAAAAGGAACTTGAATAATCGGTTTGGTCAAGCAAGACGAGAAAGGCGATTCGACGCAGCATTCGCGACGTTAATAAAAATGGATGGAATCTTCCGCCAGCTATCGGATGGCCCACATATTCAAACATTAATTGTCTGCGACGCTCTCTAACAAGTTCACCAAAGGCGCCCATGATTTCCTCAAATGACAAACACATCCTTAAGCTTTAATGATTTCGCAGCCAAAAGGCAAATACAATTGCGCAAAGACCTAATTCACGATGGGTGATAATTAAATTAGAAAACTGAAAGTGTCCATCGATGATAACATGCGGACCTAAACCTTGTGTTTCCACTAGCATCAGCTGCCTCGTAATTGGCTTCTTGAAGTGAGGGAACATCAGAGAGAGAGAGAGATTACCTCGCCGGTGTTATTTGAAGTTCTCCATAATCCTCGATCAAAGAAAAGGACCTGATGCTGATATTCTTAATCCAAGAGCTCGAATCATTCCCAAAAGAAAAAAACAAACACCCCAAATGATTTGGGAGTCTTCTAACAGTAAAACACCCATGCAGATCCTGCTCACCTGTTACCTGACTGTCCATCACTTCTTAATACTTCTTTCTATCTTTCTAAAAACTACCAAAACGTGAAGGTAAATTGCCGAAAAGGTTGCACAAGTTGGCAAAATGCGGAGATCTGATGTTTACATCAAATATTTTTGAGCCAAGAAAGGGAAGATATCTAATCTTAACATTCGGATAAAATTTTTCATGCACCAATTTCGGGAACATAATAAGAACTTGTGACAAGCGACAAGAACAGGAGTGAAACGATTGCAAGGATATGTATCCAACTCATCATTCCCCCACATGTATATGTTATGATTAAGCAGTTCCATTTGGCATATGCGGAGCTCAAGTCAGAGAAGCCATCATTCGATGAGTATTAGACTGTTGCTTTGGAAATTATGTTGACAGAAAAGAAAAGAAGTTCCAAGTAACTGGTAGATCGCTAGGCTTTGTTTGGTTGAAGGGAACGGAGGGAAGGGAAGGGAAGAAAAAGAAATGGAAAGGAAAGGAAAGAGTTGATTAAAAAGTTTGTTTGGATAGAATGGAAAGGAAAGAAAAGAAAAGACTAAATAGCACATGAATTTAGAAAGAAGGGAAAGAAAAATAATGGGTAGTGTGAGAATAAAAAAACTTTCACTTACCTTTCTTTCCTTTCTTTTCTAATCCGTTCAATTTGAAAAGAAAGAGATTAACACTATACAATCCCTCCATTTCCTTTCCCTCCCCTCTCAACCAAACACGCTTTGCCCATTTCCCTCCTTTCTAATTAGTCAACCAAACAAAAGAGGGATTGTTTAATCCCTCCTACCAAACAGTCCCTCAAGGACGACAAAACGAGACTATTAAAAATTGATTGTTGAAGTATTTCCCTTGCATAATCTAACCATATAGATATGATCTAAATATCATTTATTGAGAATCATACACTGTCAAACATTTTTTGAGTTTAACATGTTTTCTAATAATAAAAAAATTGAATGGCTGTTATGACACCAAAATTTTCATATATATATATATATAAAGGAGCTTTTTTTTTTTTATTGTTAAAGAACGACTTGAACTAAAACCTGCATGTTTGACGGTGAATTAGTATTTGCGAACCTAGTAAAATGTTCATATTGTGATTAAAATCCAGGTGTTAAAAATGAAAGGATGACTCTGACGAGCTGTCCCGCGAACATAAAATTAGAAGACCACTTGGCTAACGGATAGAAACTGAATCTCTTAATTTCGTGTTAAAAAGTACTTTAAACAAAATGTGAACTATCTAATGTGTTTATAAAGTATGATTTAATATCAATCATAGTTTAATCCAAGTCATTTTTTGTCATAAATGTCCAAAAACAGAGGAGCAGGCTGACAGTGCACAAGAGGGAGCCGTCCGTGGAGGTCTGCAGATTGCTCCTTTTGACTTCCGGTGAAATGGGCTTGAAGGAAAGAGAACTGAGTTACTCTGGGCTCGGACACCATTCAGTTTATGTTCTGCCAATGGGCATAACTTGTAAAGGTTTTGAATTTGTTTTTTCTTAAAAAAAAAAAAAAAAAATCCCTCAGCAGTTAGTTAGGATGTTCCCATTTCAGAGGCTTTCCTTCCACCACAACCCGTTTTATCGCAGTATAATTAATGCATGTAAAAGTAATGGCTGATGTGATCATTGACATCTACATCATATACATATAATGGTATGCGTAAAATAGGTGTTAATTGAAGGAACTTGAAAAGCAGAAAAGATGAATGGAGCCTTGGAGCAGGCTTACTTGTCCTCCTCCTCATATACGCAAGGAATGGTAATTAAACAACAGGAGGAGGGTGACGTAATTGCAAGCAATATGACAGCCAACCAACCATTGCCACTGCACACTAACCATGACAAGAAACTGGAGAAAGCACACACACACACACAAAAAATGCCAAAATTACAGCGAATTAAGTTCCCGTGATAGCAGAGCATATCAAAACAGAACGTAATTAACCCTGTTCAGGGCATCAGAGACAAATATGGAAAGACGTATACAGAGTAACGTTTGGTATCCCTTTCCACATTTCCCTCATTCCGCATACAACCACGGCCTGCATATTTCGTTGCTTATTCCACAGCCCTAAAATTCAGGCAATGTATTATAATCACCAGTACTGGAGGATAAGAGGACCAGAACAGGTTCGCATGCGATTGGTGTATGCGTATTAGATCATAATGGCTGGCAAATAAACGAAAATCCAAGCCTACTTGTGGAATTAAGGGTCTATGCCCGACAAATTTATTATAATTAAACGAATTTTATGCAGCAGGGATTTCATTCCGAAGATGCTACTGCACTGTGTCAAAAAAGGTCTCCTGGTTTATAAAAAATTAAATAATATTAGTACAGCTGCAACCGCAAAGTTCACATTGAACCTGACACCCACATAAGCCGTTTTATTTCCCGTCCGATTGGCACAAAAAACTTGGTACCCATTTAAACAATACTAGCTTGCAAACTTACTTAGGATGATCAAAGTCAAACTGTACGCAAGAACAACATAGTGCATTCATCTTCCAGGCTTTGGAACAAGCACTAACCACCCGTGCAAATGTACACAAGAAGCATCAAATCCTCCTACTTTATGCTCTTTACAACACCCTCCAATCACTTGCTGACTTCATCGCCACACGCTGAGCACATAAAAAGTTTCGCAGCAATTGTTAAGCAAGTCGCATATCAGAAAATTGTCACACGAGCACATTGGAAGTATATGCCACTCATTGCACAGTTCTCTCGGATGATAAATGGTAACATCAATTAAACTACGAATTGATCACTTCACACGAAGTTTTCTCTTGACAAGGTGCAGGTTAAGAAATCAACAAATGCATGTCTTCATTTTCAGGAAAACACAGCAGCGACAAAGGAAAAATATATGAAAGAAAAGGGAAGAAGACAGAGACATGCATCAGATTTTTGTATGAAACCAAGAATGCAGTAGCACAAGCATGGTATGAGTCCAACACCTTTTGCGGCCAATATACATTCCTCTTCCAGAATGAGCACAAAAATTGGTTTCACACACACCAGCACGCGCACACAAGCATCTATGATCTTTTTTCTACCCCAGTGTAATACCTAATCTTACAGAGCAAGTATGAAGCTTAGGTAAGGTGGTCCAACTTATAAGAAAGGTTAGGTCTTCTTCTCAGAGCGTGCACCTGCATATGGGGAACCCATCTTGCGGAGTAGAGCAGCAGTCAAGAGTACTTTGATGAACGTCCACGCAGTGCTAAGTCGATAAAACGGCGTCAATCGTTTGTGGTGCTGTCCTACCAGTGAGGAACTAAAGAAAGTTGAAGTCGATGCTGCTAATTGAGCGGCCCTAGACAAATAAAGAGCTCTGCAGAGGTCCCCTAGGCATTCGATCACCATGGATGGAAGAGCGTCGTGGAAACTGGACTTGCTAACAGAGTAGAGTTGCAAATGGGGTTTTTACTCGAGAATGTCCTGTTATTGAGCATATACTTGGTTGCGTAATCCTTTCACTTTACCAAAGGAATCTAAAATATCATTTACAAGCACGACATGGAATTTTGCTTCTTATATGAAATGGCATCCAAACACTAAGAACACCATATAACAGTTCTGAGTTTGAGATTATTGTAGTGTATACTGCAAGAAAGATCTGCCCCTGCATAAAAGGGAACCTGATTTCTGTACAGCTTCCTTCTTACAAAATTGTCCTGGGTGCCTCTTTCATCCCCTTCCCATTTAATTGTTTCACTTCTGGTAAGCCTTCTTATCTATGCCGAACCCGACTTTGTGCCCTCTCAGCACAAAAAGATCTAGGAAATCCATTGAGAGGGCTCCGTCGGAGGACCCGAACAGGCGTTCCTCCAGAAAATGAATCAGTTAATAATCTTTAATAGACAAAATCTGAGGCAGAAACGACTTCAAGTTGATTTTTTTTGCTCCTAAAGTTTCCATGGCTGAAAGAAGCAGGGCAGCAGAGGGATAGCAGAACCATTTTTTTTTTCATTTATCTTTTTTTTTTTAATTAATATATGAAAGTAGAAGAAAGGGTCAAGAAATATCTCTCAGCCAGTATGACACGATCAAACACGAGAAACCAAAAGGGAGAACGGTAATAGCTGATATCAGGCAGGATTTCTAAATTAGCAGTTGATCGACTATTTACTGGTAAAAGAAACCAAAAAAATGAAGGGGAGAGAGAGAGAGGTGACCTGCACAACAGAAACAACAATAGCAGCAAGAGAGAATCAGGAATAATTCGCTGAGTAGGATGAGGATCCAGTTGGTGGTGGGGATGGGAGGTCCATCGGCCTTGTCGGCGTCGGACTGTACTTGGGGAGTATCATCGCCGATGTCCGATGGCAACAGCAGGAAGGAAGAAGAGTTGTCGGGTTTGGGATGAGGGGAGGGGGAGGAGGAGGAGGCAGAGGTGTTGAGGCGCTGCCGCCGCTGTCTGTCGCTCTTCATTCTTTGAAGGTTGCGGTCGAGGTTCTTGAGGTAGTCCCACTTGAAGGAATCCCTCAACCGAAACGAGGGCCAAAGATGCATCTCCTCTCCCTGTTCTGTGAGGTGAGTGGCGGGCGCTAAAATGCTTAGCCGATGAAACGAAGATGCTGTCACCCCCTCTTCTCATACTTTTTTTGGAACTACCCGTCGCATCAAAATTGGGAGGAAAAAAAAAATCAAGGATAAGAGGTTCTGGGGATTTGCACATCTACGGGAAGATCAACCGATTATAGATACATATCGGTAAGGAAAGGTTGATCTCAAAGCACGGGTAACATCCGCACCTAATCACATAATTTCCAGATCCGTATTTGTGGAGAGGGTTGAGGGAGGGTAAGGGTCCACTTAACCCCAAAGTCATCCACCTGAATGCTGAGTGCCTGTAAGGTTTTGAAATTAATTCAACTTATAGTGCGGCCATTTCTTAACAGAGAATTTCAGAAAAGAAGAAGTGTTGAGAAAAATTCAGTAGGTTAGGTTCTACAAGAATGGCGAGATGCCAGATCACCTTGCATTTTTCTGTTAATCAGTTCTTATTTTAGGGGGTGTAGACTTTAATCTGGATGATGCGGGGTGGGGTGCTTTTCAAAACTGACTTCTTCCCGACTACTGTGATCCAACACTGGAAGAATTTCTGCTTATCGATACTTCACAATGTATTAATTTGTGCAGATTTATTTGTCCTAGAAAAATGAATAGGATGGAGATAACTATTATTCAGGGCATTTGATTATAACGCTGTTGGCAAAAAGGAAAAAGAGAGCCATGTAATGGTTCAACAACAACAATAATAATAATGATACTGTTGGAAAGGATATAAGTTTATTGTAATAATAATCAAGAGAGTTTTATATAATATCATGTTTTCGTAGCCCTGAATTTGAAATGCAAAAGTAGCCGTTATAATTGTTGGGTTCACCCAACACAAGGTGAGGCACATAACATTGGTTGCCCAGCTGCAAAGAGCAGGTGGAGTGTGCTGCCTTGTAGTTGTTGATCTACACCGGGCACCAGTGTTTGGTGGTGAACGTCCGGACCCATCCCTTTTGATTGTCGGGACCGTCGGTTTCCGGACGGATCCCGTGGCCGACACCGAGCAATCCAATCACCGTGGATGGGTGAGTCTCATTTTTCGCATTTATAACGAAAACATGAGCAATAGAAACATGGAAGGAAGAGTGCAGTTAGCCAGCAACTAATGTGATTGATGCTACCTCTCTCTTTAAAATAGAAAAAAAAAAAAGGATGAAGATAATTAGGAGGTTCGATGCTGCATAATTCAAGGAGACGGTTTCGCAGGTTGAGCCGCACTTGCGTCACGCCGGCGAGCGACGAAAACATAATAGGCAGACAGCGCCAGAAGCACCAGGAAGAGCAACGTGAAGAAAATACCAACTGCTCCTGCCGCCCCAATTCCATGGTTGCTACCCGTTGCTTCGCTTCCCTCCACCATCACCTGCTTCCCACGTATCGGCGTGGCACTCGGCTTCACGGACGACTGTGGGGACATCTTCTCCCTGGACGAGGTGGGCGGCGCCTGAGGATTGAAGAACTCCACCGCGCTCGGTGACAGCTGAAGAGGAGGTTGGTAGGCCAAGCCATGATGTGCCCTCAAGGGGACCCCGGACTCTGGCGACTGTGACAGAAAGAAGGAACAGAATGAGAAGAGGAACAGGATCCCCATGCCATGCAGAGATGAGAGAGATGATGAGGAGATAAGAGGGAAGGTCTTGGGGTGGGAGCTGGTTGATTTTATATATAGCCAGGGCATGCATCGAAAGCCAATCATGGTTGCTTGCAAAGGCGTATTGCTCCCCGCCATCAACACGGGATGGTGGTGGCGCTTAAGCTACTCCTTGAGAATGCATTTTAATCCCAAACAGGGTCTTTCTTTGTATATAATTGCATTTGACACGAAACAATGGCAAGAAGCTAGTGCCCGAGGTCAAATCTAGGTCCTGCACGAAGCTCGTGAATCGGGATACCAAATTAGATGAACCTTAAGCTGATTTTAGACGTGTAAAACTCGTTTGTAAAAGTATCACCTTGTGAGAAGGTGCAGTAAATTAAGAGTAGAAGAAGAAGAAGATAGATTGTGTTTATGAAACACGTTCTTAAAAAGCATATTCCGAAGAACATAATGTGATTATGTACATGGTATTAATTTACTTGAAAGGAATATGATGAAGTTGTCGAAGTACATGTTTTTTAAGAACTTGTGTTACAACAACACAATATACTTGTTGTCAAACTCTTTTTATTTGTTCGCACTCAGAAAGTCTTTACGTATACCATCTTATACGTTCGCCCCGCAGGTTAGCTCCCTTATTGGCATCTTCAAGGTAAATAGCTGGAACTCCAAGTAGACGTGTTCGGTGTTGTAATTATATTTTAATCCATACACACAGCTGAGGGCTCCTATTAACAACGTGGAAGAAACTTTAATTTGTTTAATTTTTAAGAGAAAGTGGGGCAAGCCGTTCGCTTGCGTCTGGATTCTGGATGGTGGTGACAAACATGCTCGGCTCGGCAATTATATTGCCAACAAACGACCATGCTTGCGATATATACATATATAATGTGGCTTTTAGTTTGGCACTTGTTATTACCACCAAGTGTAACTCAGGATTCAAAAGCAGAACATTAATTCTTCACCTACTGTCCACTGCAATGCAGTTGACTCGACCATCCGAATACCAAATAAAGTTGCGGAGCTTGAAAGTAATGAAAGTTAACAGCACTTGTGATTGTGATCGACGATTATATACTAGGTACGTAGGAGCAGTCTCACATGTATTGTGTGAAGACGGTGAAATTCATAAATGAAAAAAGACACTACACACCACACGTACGTAGTTAACATTGAATTCATTGACAAAATTGAGAAGGCTAACTTGGTGCAGTCCCAAGGGCGTCCTTGCAACTCTTGTGACGCTGATAAATTAATTATCATTAATTGGGAGGAAGCAGAGGGCGCCCTTTCCCGCCCTCCATCATTGCCCTCCTCGGCTTTTTATTCCTTCATCGACTGAGCGTGACCGAGTCACGCTTGCTTTGTCTCCAAGTCTAATAATGCTCGTATATATTCATTGCAATCCGCAAATTCCCGAGGGAAATCCCTTTTCCACCCCCATCACCGATTCACCTTTACTTTGTTGATGTTTCCGTCTTTCTTCTTATTTACAATTTTATCAAGAATTTAGCTTTTTCTTGTTTTTTATTTCTTCTCCATGCTTGGAGTAAGATTTTAAAGTTTAGTTTACATAGAAGATAAGATTGAGAGAAATCTTAGGTTGGTATAGCTATTTTTTGTTATAGTTCTTAACCTTTTTTTTTAAGTTGAATCCAAAGCGGTTAGGAGACAAGTTGAGAACTGCAAAATTAAGAGCCCAAGTTCGAGAATCGTCGGGTCCTTACACGTGAACAAAACGAAAACATTCTACTTTCATATGTGAATGATGATAGAGGACCTCGCATGACCAGAAATCCTTATCAAACTGATGCCAAGCCAATGACAAGGAGAAAAAAAAAAAGAACAAGAAAGGAATGATCACAATACTTCTCCTCAAATTTGTTTTCTCTTTCAAAGTTATTTAATTCCATCCTCAGGTTTCCCAAACCAGGATCGAGCCTTTGGATATGTACATGATGAGAAATCTTATGGATTTAGTAGTTACAAGTAGGTGCGGAGACTGAGACCATTTTACAGAATGCTAATTAGCTATCGAAATCAACAAATAATTTACAAAGAGACCCCTCAAATGGAAAACGTTATGTTACTTTTCCTTACTATGGTTTTCAGCTACTCTCTCTCTATAGTGCTCGATGAAGGTGCGACTTTTCTTTTATGGTGACAAAGGTTTTCTTTCATATATTTCTTGTTCTTTTCTTCGCAAAATTTTGTTTTCCATCGCCTTGCATTTAATTTTAAGGTTGTTCTACTGAATAAAAGTACTGCTGGCGCGCATTCTGCTTTCACAAGACCATTTGGGAGTCGTTCTAAAATACGTTTCAGTTTCAGAAAACCCCGTAAAACATGGATTCTCCTGCTCCCTCTATGCAACAAGGCAACCACCATTGACTACCCAAGGTTACGGATGTCTCAGACTCTGCCTCCCTCCATCTCCCCCTCTCACGATCATTCTCTTGAACTTTCAATGCCTGTGCACCAAAATCAATTGCCTTCGCAACTGAAATTTAAAGCAAACAAAAATAAAAACGCACTGCAATTGAATGAGTCGAAGACCAAATTTGAGTCCCCAAGGTTAGAACGATTTTGGGCTTCAACAGAGGAAAGATGAGATAGCGAGAGATGACAATTCATTCAAACAAGACGCGAAGGGGGCAGCGTCAATTGATTCGCAAGGAGCTTCAATGGTGGCATCGAAAATTAATGAAGCGGATGTCGAAGGCTAGCTTCAAATTGTTGTAACTGCAATAGTTTGAAGAGGGCCCTCGTTTTAGTTGTTGAATGGAAGTGACCAGTGCGCGTGCGCGTGCCTAATGCATAGGCAGACAAATTAAGCAGCAGAAGCATTTTATTTCATACTGTGAACCCGAAGTTTTGACAGTGAATCGTGCATCTCGTGCACGCGCAGAGAGAGAGAGAGAGAGAGCCCGGATGTTAATTAGGGTTGCTGCGGAACGAGCCCATAGCCCTGGCAGAGGCCCTTAGGATGTGCTGGTGATAAGCAGCAGCTATGGCGGCTCCGGCGAATGGTCCCGCCCAGAAGATCCACTGTGCAATTAATGTCGCCCCCACGCCATAACAAAGAGTGAAAACAAACCAGAATTAGTGGTCGGCCGGAAACTGTTCACAAAAATTCTGCAACCGTCAGCCACGATCGACGGTTGTTTCTCTAAATACAGTAAGGGGTGTGGCGATGAAATAAGAGTATTGGGGACTCACATGGACACGCCAAGTCTCCTCGTGATTGTAGATGACGGCAGCCCCCAAGCTGCGGGCGGGGTTAATGCCGGTTCCCGTCAGGGGGATGGTGGCCAGATGAACCATGAACACGGCGAACCCAATGGGCAGCGGCGCCAGCACCTGTTGGAATATAACTAATTAATTCGTGAATGTGCATGTTTATATTCCACTGAATTTCTCCGAGAAATTCTCACGAGGCGTTTCTAGTTTATGTTGTGTACGTTCAATAAACTTTGGGAAAGGGAATTTCAAGTTAGGACGTGTCACGGGACGAAAAAATGGATAATAGATGTTCGACTAATAAAATTAAGAACGCATGACTTTCCCGTGGATTACGACAAAGAAGCTCAGACTCTCTATAATGAGGATTAATGGAGAAGCGGCATACTGGGACGTGGGAGTCGCGCGCGTTTCGCTTGGGGTCGGTGGCGGAGAAGACGGTGTAGACCAGCACAAAGGTTCCGATGATCTCGGCGGCAACGCCGACGCCCCTGGAGACGCCGGACGCGAGACCGTTGGCGCCACCGCCGTAGCGAACGTAGTTGGCAGACTGGAAGCCCTTCACCAGACCAACACCGCAGATCGCACCTAGGCACTGAGCCACCATGTACATCACCGCCCTGACCAAGGAGACCTTCCTCGCCAGCAAGAGACCGAAGGTGACCGCCGGGTTGATGTGTCCCCCTGGTAATCATCATAATAAAACAGTGAGCAGGTGCGACCAGCTACGCTACACACACACACCGTCGAAAGAAGAGAGAGAGAGAGACCTGATATGCCGGCGGTGCAGTAGACGAGGATGAAAATCATGCCGCCGAAGGCCCAGGCGATACCCAGAATGCCAACGCCGGCACAGGGATCGGTTGATGTGGCCGCCTGGTGCTTGTACCCTATTACGGTGGCCACCGTAATGTAGAGGAAGAGGAGCGTGGCGATGAACTCGGCGATGAGCGCCCGGTACAAGGACCATCTGGTCAGCTCCTCGGCGTCGATGAGCGGTGCAGGCGGAGGGTCCGCGTAATCCCTCCCACCCATATCCGTCGTCCCCCCTTCAACGCCCTTCCCCATTGCAGCTGACCCTCTCTCTACCCTTGGCTTGGGAGCTGCTGCGATGTCTGGAAACCGATCGAGGGTGCTGGTGTTTAGTGAGAATAAGTTGATGCTACGGCGAACGCTCGTATTATATTTATGGGAAGAGGGTGAGACTGAAGGTGGTTACTCACCAAAGTTGTATCTGCAGAAAAATGCCGACCAGACCGACTTATCGCGTCATAGTGGGGGCAGCCACCGCTGCCCCCTCCTCCTTCTCCTCGACGTCATCCATGCATCAGATTTTCGCCATCTCACATCCCTCCTTCCACGCTCAGTGCCAGCGCTAGTGCTTTTGATTTTGACTAGAGGGCCAGCGGAGTAGGTGGCGAATTCCGACCGCCGGCGGAGCCATCCGCGGTCTGGCGAGGAGTCCGATCCATCGTCGATCGCCGGACCATACGCCTACCATGGCAACCCCCACATTGACCCTTCTTATTTTAAATAATGGACCAAGTTTTGGCCGCGACCGTTGGCCAGCTCCTTTCTCTTTGAGAAGCAAATGAGTCGGAGCTCGAATCACCGTCTTCATAAATTTTACGCAGCTGTTCCAAGCTCCTACCGTTCCATTCCCTGCTGAAGACAGGGAGGTTTGTGTTATTACTGGTTCGAGTTCGACCCCTCCTCGTTATGTCAATTATTCACAACTCAACATCACGCGTACGCACACACTCTTTTCACAACACACACATACTTTCTTTCTCTCTCTCTCTCATACAATATAGTATTATTGATGATGACCTGCGACCGCATATTTCCACGTTATGTAATCTTGGCATCGCCTTTTTGTCATGCACCTTTCGACGCTACTGTTTTCACTGGCACAATGACATTTGCTGGACCGCCTCTACCTTTATATATATATATATATATATATATATATATATATATATATATATATATATATATATATATATATATATATATATATGTGGCAAAAATAAGTGCATTGACCTACCTTTGTACGTCAGCTTCACTATCGACCACATTCCAACCGTCGAATCTACAATTTAATTTTACATCTGTTTGACTTAACCTCCACACACATAAAAGTATGGGTACCACTGGTAGTAAATCGTTGTTCCGGTTCAGTAACTTTTGTATATGTCTTTTAACTGGGTTCGCATGAGCCAATTTTTTTTCCGCTTACCTACAGAATATATTTAAATATAAAATTATCCATTTTAACATGACATTTATTTTGTTTCTTACTGGCATTTGTTGCATCATCTGTTGCTGACCGCCCAAAGCCAAGTTCGTTTTATAATGCAGCCAAATTGGTTGCTGCACGTCACATCAAATAGACAACAATCGATATACGCATATTTGTATTAGAGTTTAAGTGAAAGACATACAGATGCATTTTCTCTAAAATGTCAACTTAAAATTTGACCGAGAGCTATTTTTAGTAATACACAGGGCGTGGTTGCTAGCTTCTAATACAGTTTACATAGGAGAGGGAACCAAAAGCGTTCCAATCATGGTTAATCTTCGGTTGACCGGACTGTGCCAACGTGCTAATCGGTCACCGCAACCGGCCCAATGCTTATCTATCATGAACCATGCCTCGTTTACAATTGTTTGATTCATAAAAAGGGAAAAAAAATTCTTCATTGAGGACTCCAAAATTTTTTGATAGTATATGAGGCATTGATTCGTTTATTTGTTAAGATTTTTTTTTCTTAAAAAAGAAGAAACATAAAGCTAGCTACAAAATGCTTAACATATTTTATATGTACGAATTCAAGTACAAGATCGTATTTACAACTTTATGCTAACGCTAACAAAATAACCAACTTATATAAAATGCCTGGAAGTCATTGACACACAGTGGGTTTGGGACAAGCCTACCTCTCTCTCTTTTATATACGTATCCTCTGTCTTGCTGATCGAAAACGGGAAGAGTTAATTTGTTTCATATTAATCTAAAAAGATGTTCAATTCATTAACGTTGGTTGTTGAGCTAATCAATTAGCCAAATGCAGGTGAGGAGAGGAGGCAATCGTTTTTATCGTTATTGAATTGTTAGTATCATAACAATGCTCAAAGCGGTGCAGGGAAGCAGTGGTGGATCCCGCTACGGCCTCAAAGCTTCCTACACCGAGCGTGACTGAGTTGGGTTGGGGCAGAGGAGAGTGGGAAGACAGCACAGCACACGCCACACGCACTTCCTCCGGCTCCACCTTTTCTTTTTCCCTCTTCATCATCTTTTTGCTTTTGCTTTTCCCTCTTCATCATCACTTGCTTGGACAAAGTCCTTCGCTTTTCTGCGTGCATGCGTGGAAACGGGTAGGCGTGTAGAAACAGGAGAGAGGTCCACATCATCAAGAGCCGCCCATTACTCAAGAGCCGCCCATTACTTGCTTGCTGTTCGCCACTTTTGGAAAGACTTACAAATTACCGCATAAAATTTACATTCGGTCCCGCAAGAAACTTTCGAAATTTATATAGTGACCCTTCTTGAAAAATTTTCTGGCTCCGGTCCTACAACTGCAAGAGTCACAGTCGGCCTTTGACAGCTTCCGAATGCACCATCATGGTAGTGGTGAATCTCGTGATCCCGATAGAAACAGATCTGGATTCCTCTGAACATTTTAGATCAGATTATAAAGTTGCATGGTCATTACCAAGATCAGTTACATATCACAGCAGTCACTGGTAAAGAAATGTTAAGCATTCCAGGACAGATTTAGCTAATTATCAAAATCTTACCGAAACTTTGGTAGGAAATCCCCATCCACTGCGTAAATTTTATCAAAGTCGCCAGCGTATGCGTCTCCCTGCATTATTTAGCAGGGATCGGATGTGGATGTAAATATCATGTACCTTACCAGGGAGAGATCGTTTTCGTTCCCACTTTCTCCTTCATTTGATTACATAATATCAAGAGTGCTTAGGATTGTGGCTCTGGTTTAGCATTCCTGCAATACTCTGGTCTTCATGTTAATTTGTGGTGTTCCCCAGGCATCTCAAAGCACCAGTGGACGGTCATCGCTGTCATCAGGTACCTCCGGTTAGATATGTAAACGTCCGCATAAAACATAGCTGAGTTCAAATTCAATTATGCGAACTTCCTTTCATGGAGAACCCGGTTAATGCTTAGGCTTACAATCTACATCAATTTGTTTGACATCTGGATGATCCCTCAACGCAAGAAAATTGAAATTGAACGACAACGTTCTGCAAATCAAACATAGAGGAGGCTTCATACTCAATACTAACATACGTTTCTACACCAGAAACAGAAAGCCAACAATTGACTGGAAAAAAACACACAAACATGAACATAAAAAGGACTTGGTAAGCCAGGTACCTACTTCTGAGTGGCACGACAGACTAATCAACACTTTCCATCCTGCACTTAAAAGCCCAACCCCTGAAGCATCACCAGATTGGCTAGTAGGGAAAGGTCTGTTCGGGTCCCTCAAACCTCATATATTTTCATTAGAAAATAGTTGCTTGTTGATGTTCGGGTGAGTCTTGAACTGCAATCCTGCATTTCATCCTCTTTCAATCTGAAATGGAAGAGAATGACACTGTGAGATACTTTCACTTGACATTCATGAGATCTAGAAGCAAGGAAACGGCCATACTACCACCTAGTAGTGATTTGGACTTGCCAGCAAGGAACTCTTTCTATTAGATTGTAGAATTTCAACACATAAAAGCTATCATGTTGCACACACTGTCAAAGCGACAATTAACAAAAATTGATCCAGAGAATTTACAGGCAGCAAAGCTCAAGAAGAAGTGAACTCCTTTCCAAACAAACACCATTATTACTGACTATGACAATGCATTTGCACGTGTAAAACACAAAAGAATGGATGGTATATTCTACTTATTAATGCAAGACAACTTAGATCACCTCCATACTGGTTAACTAGTTCTTTACCCTGATCCTGAAGATATAACATAAATATTCACATAAGTATAAATACCTTAGAAGTGCTCTCTCTCTCTCTCTTCCTCTGTCTTTCAAAACATCTATTTGTAATTGTTGCAAATAATTACATAGTAGTTAAGTTGTTTATTTCGGATGCCTAACTAATTAGTTGGCCAATATAAGCATGAAGAATTGTCACTCGGTAATTTACAATTTTCAGAAATCCCGTGATCAGCACTCAGCACTTACGTGAAATTATACCTGCATGCCATGTCAAGAAAAGTGATCATTTGATTTCCACATATACAGTTGCCTAGTCCATATTATCTGGAAGTACACTTTGTTACTACAATATGTAGCTGATAACAAACACATCAGTTGATATCTATGCTCAACTTTTCTATATATTTTTAAAGGAATAATTGATAGTCCACAAACAACCTTGCAGGAAAATCAAACGTATCTTTCCAAAAGCCAACTAGTAAGAAATCTGTTCCTGAAGGCTACAAATACTGACCAGTGCGCACTAGGAGCGGCAGGAGCCTCCTAAACTCTGCCCAACCATGTCACAGATGCTTTTCCTTCGGATGGCCCCTAGATCTCTTTTCTGCCGATGTCAGCTAAAGGCTTCCTTGAAATGAAAGAATATAAACTGTGTCAACAAGCCAACATTGGGCAGTATTCACATAACAATCTTGAAAGCAGCTAAGACTTAGTTGTTGATGATATCGACAGCTACCCCCAGTTTCCATTCTATACATGATGGAGATACGAGAAGTCTTTCTCCTTTGACCTTCCACCATAGAATACCTCTTTCAGTCCTCCCAGAAATGGACGTTATCCCATTCCCGATGCTTTAGGATACCAGGTCTTTTCACGCACAGTCACCCTACCCAAGCCAAGCCCTGGAATATGTTGTTCATTACGCTGCTCTTTGATAGGTACATCTTTTAAATTGTTTTGACCACCAAGGGATGAGATCGTGCTAGTTATTAGGTTCATGCTAGACCCTTGGCCTTTCTGATAGGAAAAAGACCCACGCCTCCGTCTTCCTCCAGCTAGCAGATGCTGTTGCAACTGATTAAATCTTTTTCACCTCTTTCATATTCATGAAGCAAGAGCCGTCATTGAACTGCACTAAAATTCAATCCTGGTGATCCACACATCTTAATGGTTTTTTATCCCAAGTTGAACAAGATGCCTCAACCTTTTAGTCCTCAGAAGTTTTAAATTTCTTGGCTATGCTCTCTGCTTATTCTCCTCGTCTTTAAAAGGCTTTCAAAGTCCCTGAAATAGGGTGCCGAAGAAGTCAATTTAAAAACCACGAGGAATTGATGGATGTTGCATAGAATACCAAGTCTTCGCCTCAATACACGGCTCGGCCTAAAAAACTACAATAATGTTCTAGGGCCCCAAGGAATAGACTGCTATCCCCTCCCATGTTGCAAAGACTGATGCTTTGTCTCACCAATAATCTCCACATGAACACGAGCCATCAGTAAAATGGTGGAACCGGTTTGCATCCCTCACTATAATAAGACGGTGCATCACTTTTGATATGAACTTTGTGGCAGTGTGACAATCTAGGCAAACCCGAAGGTTCTTGATAATCCTAATGGGTGTCCCAGGTTCGGTGCTAATCAGCCCAAGAGCGATGGCCAGCTTCTCGCTATGAACGTTGAGCATGCTTTCCTTCTCCTCTTCCTCCACATCGTGCAAAGCCAAGTCGGTTGCAGCCCTGTAACCTGCTTCCATCATCTTTCCAGCCAACTTCTCCAACATTTTGTATATTTCACTTGAACGAGGGTGGCTCCAGTCACCGGCTGTGAACATATGCACCTTCTCGTCTAGCTCGATGAGGGTATAGCCAGGCGTTTTCATCATCTTCTTGCTCCGCACCAATTGACGGACCCCCGCGGCCTCCTGCCAACGCCCGCTCGTGGAGTATACGTTGGAGAGCAACACATGGTAGCCCACGTTCTCCGGCTCCAACTCAAATAACCGCTCGGCCGCATGGCTCGCGAGTTCAACGTTCCGATGAACCCTGCAAGCTGCAAGCAGGGCTCCCCAAACACCTGAAGTAGGCCTTATGGGCATCGCCCTGATGAAATTGAGTGCATCATCAAGCCTGCCGGCCCGGCCGAGAAGGTCGACTATGCAAGAGTAGTGCTCAATCTTAGGCAGTATCGAGTGATCGCAGGTCATGGATTGGAATAGCTGCCATCCTTCGCTCACTAGCCCGGCATGGCTGCAGGCGAACAGCAAGCCTACGAACGTGATGTTGGTAGGCTTTGTGCACAAACGCAACATATCTGAGAAGAGTTCCAAAGCTTCCTTGGCATGCCCATGCATCCCATAGCCCGCTATCATGGCGTTCCAGGAAACAACGTTCTTGTTGCGCAATGCGTCGAAAACCTCACGAGCCATATCAACCCTCCCACATTTGGCATACATGTCTATTAGTGCAGTGGAGACATAGACATTGTTGGAGTCGTAGCCCTTGCGGACGATCAGCTCGTGGATCCGTTTTCCGAGCGTCAACGCACCCACCTGCGCGCAAGCAGAGAGAATGCTGGCGATTGTTACCGGATTAGGCTCCACATCCTGCAACTGCATCTCCTGGAAAAGCTCGATGGCCTCCTCGGTACATCCCATCTGTGTGTAACTGGAGATCATGGCATTCCACGACGCCAAACTTTTACCAGGGGTCTGGTCGAACAGCTGCCTCGCAGATTCCACGTTGTTGCATCTGGCATACACAGTCATGAGGGCAGTAGCGATGGACGTGTTCTGGTCCATGCCCGCCTTGACCGCGTATCCATGTATAGAACTCGACAACATCAAATGCCCAAATGGTGAGAAGACTGGAATTGCGGCCACAATGGTGCTGGAATTCACACAAGCACCTACAGTAGCTCTCATTTTGGTAAACAAGGAGATGGACGCTTCGATGTCCGCGTTGAAGGAATACACAGAAATGATTGCGTTCCAAGATACAGTGTCACGATTCTTCTGCGTCTGGTTGAAAAGGAATGAGGCATCTTGGACGTCTCCGCATTTTCCATACATGGAAACAAGGCCGGTGATGACACAAGCGTGCAAGTCGAACCCTGTCTTGATGGAAAGGCAATGTATCTTCCTCCCAACTTCCAATTCCTGCAACTCTGTAGCTGCCGGAAGAAGGGCGGACAGGGTAGTGCCGTCGAACGCTTTCCCAGAAGATACCATCTGCTCGAATAGGCTCAGAGCTTCTTGAAAACAGCAGTTTTGGACAAGCCCGGAAACCATGGTGTTCCATGAGACTGTATCACGCTCAGGACACCTGTCGAACAGTTGGCGTGCAGAGTTCAGATCCTGGAAATTCAAATACAAGGCGGTAAGGGCGGAGGAAACGAACCGGTCTAGTCCAAACCCGTGGAGTATGGCGTGGGCATGAAGTTGCCGGCCAGACTCGGGTGACCGGAACGCTGTGGAGGCGGAGACGACAAACGCAAATGTGAAGTTGTCGGGGGAAAGGCGGCGAGAGAGAAGGCAAGAGTAGAGGGAAAGGGCAGAGACAGGGGAGACGTGTTGAGCGTGAGCTCGAAGGAGGACATTGAAGAGAAAGAGGTCGGGGTTGGGAGTAGCGGAGAAGAGGGACTGGGCTTGGGAGAGGAGGCCGAAGTCGGAAAGCCTGTGGATGAGCTTGGTGGCAACAACTAGATTCTGTTGCAGGCCGCCGACGATGATGTGAGACTGGATCTGGTTCAATTGGTCGAGGGTGAAGCAGTCCTTAAGGAGCCGAAGGTAGGTGGATAGGTCGGGACTACCTCTCAGTCTACCACTACTCAGGCTGGGTGTTGAAGAAGAAGAAGAAGAAACAAATTTCCTGCAAAACATCAGAGGCAGGCGAGGAGGTCCAATGGTAGGTTAGTGCTTAGACGCTAGAGCCTGCTCCATAATCAGGTCAGTTTTGATAACTGTACCTCCGGAAGGAACAAACGTGACGTTCTGTCCACCACCACTGTCATGTCCGTGCTTTCACTTGTGTTTTGAGTTCATAGGTTTGACGGTTTTAGGAACGAAACACCGGATCTGTGTTGTGTGGCCTATTCTGCCTATTGTATCGGTTGTTTGGTGTGAATGGCTTAAGACGCCAATCTCAAAATCACCCGATGAGCGGTCAGCCATATATTAGTCTATTCCCACTTCTTCTCCAAAGTACATTTAAACTAATTGAACATAAAAATTTCTTTAACTACTCTCTCGCCCTTTCTCTGTGTGTGTGTGTTTCAGCTTCCATCAAACATTAAAGAAATTACACATGAAAAGTGCAAGATTAAAATAAGGGGAGAAAAACCACACAACATCAAAACCAGGAAAAGCACAGGCAAAATTAAGGAGAGAAGTTTGACAGCATCCGACAAAGAATCATTTTTTTCTAAGAAGCAATCTTTTCTCTCGTGATCCATCGTGTTCAGTTATATGGGAACATGTTCAAGTGATCGACCTTTTTAAGATCGAGAAACAAAACATTTCAACACATATACAATTCGATCCGATTTACAACATCAAACATTGAGCAGTGCTCCCCTTCATCAAACATTAAGTAGAGGAATGGCAGGCACATGAGATGAGAGAATCTGCAATATTGTCAGTGCATCCAATAAGCAACAGAACCACAAAAAGGTATTCTACAAATAGCTCGGCAACAAAAGTACCTCCATCAATTTGCTTGACATCTGAATGATCCCTCGATGCAGGAACAGGAATTGAAATGACAACATTCCGCAAATCAAACATAGTGGAGGCTTCATACTCAATACTAACATGCGCTTCTCCACCAGAAACAGAAGGCCAACAATTGACTGGAAAAAAAACATCCGTTGAGACCAGGCTTTGCAATAGATACACACAAACACAAAAAGGACTTGGTAAGCCAGGAACCTACGGCAGACTTGTCAACACTTTGCATTCTCCACTTCAAAGGCCCGACCACTGAAGTACCACCAGATTGGCCAGTAGGGAAAGGTCTGTTAGGGTCCCCTCAAACCTAGTATACTTTCATTAAAATAATTCCTTGTTGATGTTGGGATGAGTCTTGAACTGCAACCCCGCATTTGATCGACTTTCAATCTGACAAGGAAGAGAATGACACTTCGAGACACTCTTACTTGACATTCATGATATTTAAAAGCAAGGAAACGCCATACTACCACCTAGTTATGGTTCTCTTTGGTTGCCAGGCAAAAAAAAAAAATAATCATTGGACTAACCAACAGAGAATACCTTCTATTAGATTATAGAATTTTAACACACAAAAACTGTCAAAATTGATGTTCCACTATATCAAAGTAACCATTGACACAAAGCAATCTTTTGATCCGTATAATTTACGGCCAGTAAATCTCAAGAAGGCGTGAACTATTTTCCTAACAAACAGCATTATTGCTTATCATGACAATGCATCTTCACGTATGCAAACACAAAAGGATGGATAGTAAACTATACTTATTAATAATCTCCAAGACAACCTAGATCACCTCCATACTCGTTAACTACTTCTTTACCTGTTCTCGAATATAAAAAAAATGTTCATATAAATATAAATACATTTATATGAATTTATAACGTTGAAGCTACTTCCAATTCTGGTAGAACCAGACAACGGCAGAGACATAAAGCCACCTTTTTCCCCTATCTTCTTCTCCATCTGAAGAGAGAGAGGAAAGAGAACAGGCACACACAACACACGTGAGGAGAAAGGTTATCAGAACATTTAGCTTCTACTTTTATAAGGAGACACAGTTGCACTTTATATTAAGAAAGTATATAAATACCCAAAATAAAAATGTAGAACTTGTTCTTGTCAGTTTCGCTAGCTTTTCTCTTCACAACATCCTTGGTTTCATTTGTCTTGCTCTGCATAACTAGCTTGTGAAGCCTTTCTTCATGGCTCTCCATTTCACAGTACTACTGCTTGACTTGTGCAACAGTTACGCTTTCATTGTGACCAAGAGATATTACTTCATCAAATGCAAAAAAAATCAACTCAAAAGCCATCCTGCAAACGGGCTTCTTCATCAAGTGAAGGGGAATATTCAGGAACCTGTGCAGGGGTTGGCAATATGCATCTATAGAAGGAGAGCATACATACGCACACACACATATATATACACACACGCAGACACAGACACATGAAACTCAAAGATAATTTCAAGAAAACCACTGTTACACCTCTATTCTTCTAATATGGGTTTTTTGGTCAACTGCAAAAAATGAAGAGTATTTGATAAAATTTCGATTTTATTCTCTTCTGAAAATTATAGAAGCTTATTCTGAAAACTGAGATTGGTGGCCATTTCTTATGTGGTTTCTGCAAATGATTGTGAGGGGTGGGGGGAAGCATATGAAATGATCAGAATTGCTAACTGTAGACAACCTTTAGTGACACATGCACCCGATGCAAATGCACAGGGGCATATGCATAATAACACCCTCGCGATGCATCGGGCTGGTGTTAATGGTGGGGATCTCCATGATTCATGGTGGAGATGGAATATATGTATATATAGAATCAAATCGGATCAGCCCTACATCGCATGAGGAGACAAAAAGTTGTAAGCTACTTTCACAACCGAATATTCAGTTGTTAGCTTTTTGGATGAAATATCTTAGTTATATGCATGCTTCTAACTTGTAACTATTCATGGCCACTTGGAATCCTGGTGAATCAGAATCATATTATTCCTCAGGATTGCAGTCAAAATGGATGCTTATCCTTCTCTGGGGGGATCGATACTAATTTGAGGCACATACGTAGTGCATCTACTCTTTGCTTGGGTAGTTTTTCCTACGTCCCAAGTCCAGCCCACTTGATCGAATATCAATCAGTTGTGCCGAAAAATTATTGTAGGGAACCTTGCTAACTTTGTGGGCATGATTTCAAAAGCGAGACTTAGGCTGATGGATTTTGTAGGGCTGCTGCCTAATCTTTGCAACTAACTATCAAAGGAAGGCCTGCCACAACTTACTCAAGTGAACCGACGGAATAAAGTCCGGTGGCTTACTTTGTAGCTTCACAAACAGCCGGTCCGGTGTTGTCCATCTAACATGGATCAAACAACATCCCCAAAAAATGTGAAGACGAATGGGCATTAAAGAAGAAACAGGTATGCGTATGCCTTCTTAAAGAAAAGAAAGGTGCCATATTCCGCAGCTCGATGGAGAGGGAGGGAGATCTAGAGGGATAATTCGTAAGTAAACCACCAAAGCGATGTGGATCCAGCAAATTAATGAATATCAGAGGCGAGCACTGAAAAAAAGGTGTCTGCGACAATGAATAATGGGCCATCACTGCTTTGAATTTTGTGGCCATCTCCTCATCATCATCCAGGTCTCCCCTCCCCATCAAGGATGTGGACGACGTCGAGGGCCGCTGCGATCCGGACTCTTGCCTTCTTCATTAATTTAATTCATATCTCTCTCTCACCCAGACATCTCTACTTTACGATTCATTGTAATCGTTTTCGGGCAGACCCCAATACGTATTATGGCGTGTCTCCATGGTCATTCCGTTCTTATTACGTCTCGCATAACTTCACTTCAACAGTTTGAATGGACAACATAGAACATCCAAAATCACAAAAATTAAGAAAAGAAACAGCGAAACTTTAAACCACATATTTCACTAGTTTAATACAATTCCGGTATTAGATTTTTTTAAGAGTATAATCATATTTAGTTTAAAAAAGAGACAAGTGGACAGCAAAATCCACGCATGCACTCTTCTAGTGGCGAATGCATCATGCATGTACAGTTGAAAATAAGTAGCACCCATGATACGGGATTTGACCCACACGCTACGAGAACCGTATTTTTTGCCAAATTGCGCCTTGGCTGTGAGTCGTGAGTGTTAAACGAGCGGCCGTGCTCCGTGTTGATTACCTCCAACTGCATATTCGATGGCTAGCTTCAAAACATATTCGTGCGCTCCCTCATTTTCTTTTGCTTCATTTTCGAGATGCAAGAATCCGGTGGCAGCAGCAACTAAAGGAGACTACAAGCGTCTAGCTTTCAAACGGTCCCGTGCTGCTCTTGCCTACCCATCAGAACGGCCCCCAAAGGAAAGGATCGACATGCTAGTCGCCAGAGTCATTATTACTAGATTGTTTCGTTGCCCGTTCTTGTTGAGGATATGGGCAAATGAACAGTGTGTAGCATCAACCTTTTGCTGCTGGTTGGCAATTCCGGTTATCTGGATCTAAGATATATATATATAGATGCTTTAATTGCCGATTTTTAGTGCTATAGGTTAAAATGACGCGCCGGATTTCTCCGTCTAATAAGCCAAATGTCACTGCAACAGGACTTGTACTTCTTTCAGAAGAAACAGGGTTGTCCATAGTTTTCAAATGATCATTTTAGCTGCCAACAACTTGTTGGAAATGTCGCAGCAAAGGATATGATCCATCGTCTTTCTCCCAGTAGATGCATGTGCGTATATGTTTGTGGTTTGTGTTCGTGCGCCTGAAATTTGCTAGTAGGTTCATTATGTTTCGGTGCGAGTTTAAAAGAATTCTTCCATGCATCTTTCTTTATTTTGGTGTTTGCAGGGAATGCGTCCTTGTTTGCTTTTGTTTTTCTTCCCTCTCTCTCTCTCTTGCTGTTGTTTCTTTTTTAATGGGTGGCCTGTTTTCCCTTTTCTGCTCTGTTTCTGGTTTGATTTGTCAACTAGTTGTCTTCATTTATTTCTTGGTATTTACAGATCTGAAAAACTGCCGGCCGGCATGGTTTTACTTTTACGGTCACCAACCCAAGAAGGTGTAGATGGTGATCCAGAACTCAATGGGAAAAAAAGGCGGAGAATATTAAAATGAAGTGGAATCAGCTAATAATACATGGACAGTCAGTCAGAACAGATACCGCGCGGTCAGCAATTGCGCAACCTCCCGTCTCAGCTCCGAACGTTCCCTGCTTTTCATAATTGTCAAAGCGTATTGGTTCGTTCACCAAAAGGCAAATGTTTCAGCTTTAATAGAAGAAAAAGAAATGTTTCATTGGGGGGAAGAGAGAGACATTTCGTTGGCGAGAGTGAGAGAGTTGAAAAGATACGCGTTTCTTGGTCACCCTCCTCTTGCAATATATTAATTGGAGCCGACGGCCGCAATTAGTGATATCAGACTTCAAAAATAAGATGTTTGACTCCGAAAGTTCATACTGTTCCAACGTCTTTTTAAGCAACATTAGAAAATAAATGCCGGCATTTACGCTTAAAATTTTGCACGGTAGGAAGAAGTTTAAGAATAAAATAGAAGGGACTTTTATTAAGAAGAGAAGGAAATGCAATGCACGTAAAAGAGGAGGAGGAAGAGGGGTGGTCGATGCCCATCATAATGCACGGAAGCATGCTGATAAAAAGCTCATGGTTGACCCGCCGTAATTTTTCTTTTTTAAAGAAAATGGCAAAGAGGACGATGTGAAGAGAGGAAAAAGAGAAAAGTGGTAAAGGAAAAGCAGGCACCGGACCAGACCACTAGAAAGACACAGAGGAAGCGGGGGAGGCAGCCGCAGGGGGGAGAGAGAGAGTCTCTATTTCCTCGCAACGCCGCTCCACACTTCAGATCTCCGTTCAGCAGGTCCTCCTCCCTTCTCTTCTGGCCCCCATCTTCCTCAAACCGGATTCCCACCCCCTCCCCCTCCCCCTTGCGCCGTTCCAGCAGCTTCCATTACGCTTACCCACATGGTTGCTGGCAAAATATCCGGTGATTCTGGCGGCTGAAGCTGAAGCCCAAGTCGTCCTGCTAAATCCCATCTTTGTTTGTTGCTTCTCGGTGCCACTCAATCGGCGGATCGAACACTCAAGAGGAAGGGTTTCGGGTTTATTTGGTAGGTGGGCGAAAACTGGTTTCCAAGATCGCAGAAGGGATGTATAAGAACCAGCTCCAGGAGTTGGCACAGAGGAGCTGCTTCAACCTGCCCTCCTATACCTGCATACGGGAGGGCCCAGATCATGCACCCAGGTTCAAGGCCACCGTTAACTTCAACGGCGAGGTGTTCGAGAGCCCAAACTACTGCACAACCCTCAGGCAGGCGGAGCATGCGGCGGCGGAGGTAGCGCTGAACACTCTCTCCAACAGGGGACCCTCCCAAGCTCTGGCTGCAAGGATTCTGGTGAGTTGGTTCTTCCACTCCCCTTCCGACCTCTCTTCCTTCCAATACGCCGTCTACTTTTCTCTTTCTTGTCCCTTGCGAGTTTTTGTTTAGGGCTTCTTCGAAGGTCTGCGCTTTCTTGAGCTTTTCCCTTTTTAGATGCTTCTGTCTTTCAATCTGGCTAGTTGCCGTTCACTCTCTCCCCCACCCCAAGCTAAAGAGAGCAGTTTTTGCGGTGGTTGATTTGGTGGTGTTCTTTCTTCCATTCATTTATGGGAAATGTTGGTGGTATTTGGAGCTTGTTCCAGTCAATGGTTGATATCTTCTCTATTGCATCCCTTCGCTGCGTCCTGAATCCACCAGTGCCCAAAATCTCGTTAATACTATATGGTTGATGATGCCTCCCTTTAAATCTCGTTTTACAGGATGAGACGGGGGTGTACAAGAACCTGCTGCAGGAGATCGCTCAGAGAGCAGGGGCTGCACTTCCCGTGTATACGACCGTCCATTCCGGCCTGGGTCATCTCCCCGTGTTCACTTGCACGGTAGAACTGGCGGGGATCTCGTTCACAGGGGAGCCGGCTAAGAACAAGAAACAGGCGGAAAAGAACGCGGCGATGGCTGCCTGGTCTTCTCTTAAGCAATGTATGTATCATCCTCCCCGCCCTACCTCCAGCTTTTTCCTTTTCTGTGGAGTTGGTCTTTAGGGATGTTGTCAAAGTAGGGTTTTCAATCCAATCATCTTTGGAGGGACTTCAGAGAGTCGGCTGAACCAAATCGCTCTTGAATGGAAAAAAACTGAGAACATGAATTTTTAATGACGGTGGTTTGTAAAGACACACACTCTGTGTGTGTGTGTGTGTGTGGCACTTTGAGGCCAAATAGGACGAGGGAAGCCTGTGGTATGCTTATGGCGATGGAATGAAGAAGCCCGCCCAAGTTGCGGTAGAGGGATTGGATCTTGGCTGCTGGGTCGGTCCTATGATTGTAGGTGAATGATGGTGTATACAAGAATTTTCACTGGTCAAGACAGCTGGGTGAAACTATTTCCAAGCCCCGCTATTCCGTCGTGTTTTTTGTTGAAAGGTTTTGCCTGATGGTGGCTCACGTATGTAGAGGCGCCTTTTGGTCGTGTCGTGTGTCTTCATCATCCCCCCGACTGAGAACTCCTTTGGACCTTGACGTCTATGGCTCGTACTTCTGTTTGGCGCCTGGACTGATGATGCCTGTCCGTGATCATGCAAGTCAATTCTCTAAACTTAAATTCGATGAAGCTAAAGTACCAGCGCCATTTTTCTGTCGTAAGTGCCAGTGTAGGTCTCGGCAACTCATTCCACTGAACCGACATGCCTCCAGGCTACTGTCCTTACATAGCTCTGGTTGGTCATTGATTGCTTCCTGTGATTTCCTAACTTGGAAGTCACCCGTGATTGAATCTCTTAAGCATCCCGGCGAGACAATAAGCTCCATCTGACTTTTGGTCGGAAGCAAATGGCCCAAAGTTGCTCAGCAGCTTTAGCTGCAACATGGTGTCCAATTTCGATTTGTGAATAATTTTGCTTGCTTATTGTAAACTTTCAGTGGCAAAACAAGTAGCGGCAAGCTCGTCTGAGACCGAAAGCAACGACGAACAGGAGCAGATCACCATAGCTAGAGCTTTGGTGAACTATCGCCTCAAAGAGATGACGTTACCGTCGAAGGGCGTGCCAACAATGCCAAGGAGACCTGCATCCCTTGAGCGAAAGCGGCTCCTCGCACCACTGGCAGAATCAAAGATCCTCCCCCTGATTCCATCAAAGCCCGCTGGCCCACGAAACAGGGTACTCACTACGGCTGCAGACTGTAGCCAATTGCCTCAGCCCAAGGCATCACCGTCATTCTCAGGGCCACCGCCGTTCCATGGCATTAGGCACGTCAGGTACCCAACTCCACGATTGCCTTATCTGCCGTATAGGGCTGCGTATCATGGATCACCTTCCATGGCACCGCCAGTGACAATCCGGAACGCAGTTCCTGTCTTCTCCGCAATGCCACTCCCACCGCCGATGTGTCGCCCCCCTCAAGTGCTAGCCCCGCCGGTTCAGATAAGGCCAGTGGTGCGCGTGTTCGCTGCTCCACCTCCACCTCCACGGCCTTCACCATCGTCGCCATCACAAGTAGCGGCCTCGACGCCTACGCCGTCGCTGCTTGCCACACAGCCAGCAGCATCACTGCGTCCAATACAGCCAGCAGCATCACCGCCAACGGCAGCACAACAGGAGCACCATAAAGAAGTTAACACCATTGATCGGCAGATAGAAATAGCTGCAATGGAGAGTTTGAAGCAGCTGGAGCTTTGATCTGCAACAGCGCAAGATGCCATTAACGACACCGAAAATTTGTGTCTGTTTCACCTTTCGTACTTTCTCAAAGATTTTGAAAGAGGAAAAAGAGGGGGAGAGAGAAGGAAACGATGAGTCCGGTAGAGTCCTAGACCCACGATATACATTTTTTGCCATATCAAAGTAGAGGACAAAAAAGAGTTTAGAAATAAATTGTTGGAAGAACTAAAACTGGTTCCGCCCATTACCACCTTGGTGCGTCGTTAGGTACGAGTATACATGGCCGCTGTCGTCCACCCGAAGAAAATACAGCAGGGGAGGCGGAATATATATATATATATATATATATATATATATATATATATATATATCCTCCATGCCAGGCAAAATGGCACGCCCTACGGAGCGGCTATGGTGATTTGTGTGAATGGTGTTGACGACTTCCTAGTAGTCCGTGGGCCATTCAGTCCGGTCGCTAGATTTATGAAGGGGCACATGGCAAATGAACTCGGGCGGATGCTTCTTGCTCACACAAGGTTGCTTGATTTCTCCGCCTTCTGTTCGATTACTAGCGCCTGAGTAGAAGGGTTCACACTCCTAAAGAACAATTTCATTGACATTGCCAACTATGTGAGCAATCAGATGGCACGAGTTACGAGCATGATGTTGTCCTGCAGAAGCCAGCATTTCTGGCTTCTGAAGAATTATTTATAGCCATAGCCACCCTCACCACCCCCACCCCTCCAAAAAAAAAAATGGAAGTTGGAGTTTATGTATTTACACACACAAACGCACAATCTTTACAGTACGCGAGATAAGTCAATTACGATCATTATGTGAATTCAATGTCCGGGTGAATTTTATTGATGATCTAAAAGTTCGATGTGCAAAGTTATTTTTTCAAAGTATCATTTCTTTTATAAAATAGATTTTGCACGACACTTTGTAAACCATTAAAGATTAAATCCTTTTAATCATCAAACAGGTTACAATCTGTCCACAGTATTCTTATAATTATCCAATCCAAAAACCTCCTTTTCCTTCAAATTTATGTCTTTGCAAATGCTGGGGCCTGAAACCACCATCTTTTGGAAAATGAGCGTCACAATTCAATGCCCATTTCTTAATCGCAAGAGAAGACAATCATGTGTTCAACACCTTCAAATGAAGAAGCGCGCTTTTTGTTATGGCGGATAAGGATCATCCAGGATGGACTTATCAACAGATGCACAAGACAGATGTACCAGTTGATTGGAAAACCTGGAAAGAGCCAGTAGAAAAGAAAAGGAAGTCTTCTAAGCCTTGGACATGCCAATGCGGCTGCACCGGATTTCTCTATCCTAATACCGCTGCACGTAGTGAAGAGGCACAAATCGAAGAACAATTAAGGATGCCTGGCTATTGCCGATTTTGAATTTGCACAAGCTAAGAAAAAGCCAACACCGTAGAGGGTACAACAGACCGACTAGAACAGGAAAAGGTGATCCGAAGGCCCGCGAGAAGAACGAGGCAATTAAAAGAACAAAGCAACCTAGAAGAAGAAAAAGGAACCAACATCTGATAACTATATAAGTACAATTTGAATTTAAAACTCATCGTGGTTCTAACTAGAGAGTCTAGCCGAAGTTAATAATACAACACTTTTGTTCCAAACCCTTTTTGTTTGTATTTTTTCATCGGCCAAAACTTCTGATCACAACAAAAGGTCCTTCTGATTTTTCAATAATTTAACATTCCAGTTCCCTTTCCGGTCGTGAAGCTGAAATCAGAAGATTGGCTTTTAAGGACAATTGCCAATCGCGGACAAGCAGCTTAAAGATGCCAGCAACATCCATAAATTGAAAAATACCTGCCCGGTGCACGAATTTCAACTGCACAATACCCCACTTTTCAATCACATGATGGTTGGTCATCTACAGAGAGTTCCTTTGCCTCTCTCTAGTCTCTAGCAAGTACAAAAATAAAACATCCTCAAGGACGCTGTGCCACTTTAGCACATCCCAATATGGTGTCCTTAATAGCAAGCAAACACGGTGCCAACACAATCTATCTTGTAAAAGCCTAAGGGCCTGTTCATACACAATACTGTTCTGGCCGCAAGAACCGTATGGGATGCTGCTTACTTTCACTTGAGAAACAAACTAGGAATTGTATTTCCACAGGGCAAGAGAAAAAGAACATCTATCAAGGAATGCACATACAAGGGGTTACCGAAGTACCATCTAACATTTGGCAAAAGCAGCTTCCAGAGCCCTTACAATGAGAACCAGACTCAAATCTGAAGTTTCTGAAGATTTTAATAGGACCAATGACAGTCAATTGTGCATTGGCATGCCCATATACACCAGTTATAGAGGGTACTGCATCACTCATGCGTCCAGTTGAGCGCGCTTTTGCCTTCCAGCATGTTGCACCTTCAAAGAATATTACACCACATTAATTTTTATCAAGCAAGTAAGCCTTTAAACTTTGAAATATAAACAGCTGACCAAGAAATGACCAACATTCCCATTTTACAGTTAGTTAGCCATGCTTAGATCACCCAGTGCCATAGAATACAGTATTTCCAGCACAAAGCACATTGTAAAATAGAGACTGCTGCACCACTCAAACAACCATGGAAAATGTTCATGCCAACAAAATATAAGAGACCTCCAATCTTTCACCACAGAAGGGGCAACCAAGACAAATCTTTTACATAATCATGTGCATGTGTGTGTGTGTGAAAAGAGAGAGAGAGAGAGAGAGAGAGAGAGAGAGAGAGAGAGAGAGAGTTTTCACAGAAACATCAAATTTCTGACCTGTAAGATAATGTGTAGACATCCACGCTTTAAGAGGCCTGCATAAAAAAGGGCCAAATTAGTCAAGAGACAATCACTGCCGTAGTGGGGTAATGCAGGTGGAAGTACATACATCAAGAAGGAAGCCACCATAAACAGCGTCAACCCATTTGATCCACGGGATATTACATCATTACCAGCTGGCTGAAGCTCATCAAGACGATGCCAAGAAATCCCCTATATGGCAGAAGGTAAAACATAAATAAGACCATAAACTCCTTTGGCTTCAACTTTCCAGGCTTCTCATCACATTCAAGCTCTTGAAAGCATTGAGGGCATTATGCAACATGCTGAAATTTGCTTAAGCTTAGAATAGTCAAAAAATTAACTTGAGAAAAGAAACGCTAGAGAAACAGCTTAATCTATGGGGAATAAAACAGGGTCATCTCCCGAGAAATTAACTCGTGAAAAGCTTCTTTCGGTAGCTACCCTTGAGAATAAGACAGGGTCATCTCCCCCAAAACTAACTCGTGAAAAGCTTCTTTTGGTAACTACCATCCTCTTACCCCTTTCTTTCCCTCACCTTTCTCCCCTGTGAATGTGCCTGTGGTATCACAGCCAAGAAAGAAGCATCTTCCAAAGGTATAAAATGTGGTTGCTTAAACACATAGAAACAGAGAAGAGAGAAGCAACTTCAAAAAATATAAAATATGCAAATAGTAAAGAACATTCCTCATTCAAACTAAAAGTCTAAAATTGATGAATTCTGGAATTACAAATAGTTAGAACTTAATTGTTCTCATAATAAGAATACTGATGTCATTAGATATGTGAATAATCATCTGTAATCTTATGATTGCAAATGGGGAATCCGTGGTGGTAGTGATAGCAAACAAAGAACGTAGATGATGATCAAACACTCAGCATGTGAGAACACCTCAAATGAGAATTTGACAGATAATCTCAACAAAATGATTGTGCAGTTTCTGATGTGGATGAAAACATACACTTATTTTTTTCTTTGTTAGAGGTGCAAAGACCGCATCTTCCTTCACTCCAGCAATAATGTAGAGTTCAACTTCAAAAGCTTGGAAATGTCAAATCCAGTTTCCTCCAAGACCTGATTTATTGTTGAAAAGGAAGAAAGAACCGCTATTATAACTAGTGAAAGGAAGTGCTCCACCATAACGAGCAGATAGCAACAGAGATCAATAAATAACTATTTTTACACTGTTAGTGAATCTAATTGTCAAGGAACAACAAAAAGGAGGACTAAACTGCAAGGAAGGACACACAAATAACAAACAACAGAATACAAAATCTTTCCATAAGACAAGTCACGACATATTCAATTGGAACTTATTCAGAGCATAAAAACAAAATATGCATCAACGCCTAGCTACAAAGAGTTAATAGTTAATACCTCTCTGATTGCACACATGTGGTCCTCCTCATCCTTGTTTTTCTTTCCAAGGGGAAAACTCCAACTTGCACCAGCTTTCCAACCTTCCACTAGCAAGCACTACAAAAAATTCAATGTGCTATTTGCATCAACCATACAAGAATATCCGGACTCCTCAGAAAAGGAATAGAGAAGATGGTAGTGCAAGAAAGCATGAACAAACTACTCTCTTCTTGCATCTGAAGGCATGCAAAATTATCAGGACGATGGAAACTGCAAGACAAAGAAAAACTTCAAAAGCAACAAAAAGACAGACATTTTGAACTTTATGACCATGAAACGCAAACTATACTCTAACATCAGTCACACAGCATGCTTTGAATTCATTTAAGTTGCCAAGGTTCGATTTGTGGACCTGGGATTTGATCCATGTCAAAGGAATGCCCCATTTCAGATCTCAGAAGAAAGAAATAGACTCCAAAGTCCAAACAGTATAGTTTTTAGAGGAAACCTGATAACTTACGGGCTCATAGGATTTGTCTAAGATAATTAAACCCGTCACTGGTATTCGAACTTTGTAGGATGTAAAGTCCTTGTATATGTCATCAATATGAGCAATATACGGTCTAAGTGCTGCACAACTGTTGAACACTATAGGATTTAAGAAAACAAAGGGCTGTCTATCATATAAAATCCACACAAAACAAATTTATGTCGCAAATTAACTAGTTACACCTGCACTGTTCATATTTATGGTCACTATGCAGAAGAGCAACCATTAAATACTATGAAGGACAAAAAGAAAACAAAGGGCAGTCTATCATACAATACCCACACAGAACAAATTCACTTTACCAATAGCTACTTACACCTTTGCATGGGATATTATTTTTAGTCATTCTGCAGAACCATTAAAAAGCCAATAAAGCTATCGCACTTTACAGTTTATTTAAGACACTCGTGAACATGTGTCCATGGTCTAAATCCATGAGCATATTAGACTCTATTCTTGCTCGACATGGTGAAAAGAACATGTGAAATAAACAGTAACCTGCCTGCAAAAGAAGAAATCTTTTAGTGTTATCTTATGGTGTTTAGCCTCCAACATAGTGAGGCCAAGTTCAAGTTTTACATGCTAGGCTACCTAGTATTATAGGTCATCACTCCATTCTTGTTGGATTTCATTTCTATATGCTCAGAATACCAATTGGCAAGACTCAGTTTTCAGATCAAGATCCAAGATATAGTTCAAATATGGAAGGGAGGTCAGATCATTTCTATATGCTCAGATTACAAACCCGACAACTAATAAGTGACTGATCCCGTGATTGTGGCCCCATTTGACTCACCTTGATTGTTTTACCTGTCAAATCTGAAATATGCCTGTCTGTAAACTAATTGCAAGTGGAACCACAACTTTCAGTGCTTCAAAATTTGAACAATGCATCTGACATCTTACACATAACTATGAACTGCAGGCTCACTATCAATACCAGACCATTCATGGCCAAATGCATCTTTGCAACAAAGAAAAGAATCTTTCAGTTTAGTTTTGACATTGCACAAATTCATCAACATGGAAAGGAGTTATATGGCAAAAAGTGAAGTTGTATGTCCTTCAAGTTACAGTGAGAAAATGAATGGAAAAAACACTGGAAACTCAAAGAGGTAAATTCCCGTAGTGAAAGTGTCTTGATTGATGGATTCTGCTCTACTGAATAGTCTTCATAAAACCAGTGCGCTTGCTCCACAAGAAACAATATCCTCTTAAAAGACTTTAGGTCTTCCTTAGGGACATTCAGAAGAAAATGGCTGCATGAATAAGATCTAACAGAACCCTATTGATTCAGCTCCAAATAGAACTGACTACAATAATATTTCTTTCATAAATGGTCAAAACTCAAAAGTTTGTTCCATACACCTCCAATCCATAGAAACCTGCTGAGGTTATGAAGGCCAAGCACAAAAGGATTAAATAATCAACAAAACAAAATAAATATAAACACAAAATTTCCTTTTCTAAACATGTTGCATAACCTTGAAGCTGCAGAACATGCCACAAACAAGAAATGCACACATTCCGCAAAGGAATACCAATTTCGCACAAACCTCAGTCTCAGGCTATTCAGGCTATCAAATATCAACATCCACAATGGCTCCTGTCACCCCATTATTGCTAACTTTATCAAAGTAACACGTAACACTGAAATCTCTATACATTGAAACTAATTGTTGCCATTAGGACACTTTTCGTGTTGTGTCCAACCATTTTAGGAGTTAGCTTAGATATGGAAAAAAGTTAAAGGTCATCCTTCAAGATCGTCTGTCTGCAGAACCTTTAGGCTTTTTGTTAAAATCTTATGCTGGCACTTAGGTGGCTCTGCAGATAAAAAAAATTCATCGTATTGCAACTTTCTCAAAGTACATAGCTATTTACAAAACCTGATAAACTTCATACAACTTCCACAGTTAAAGGCATTTTCTTGTTCAAACTATGTTCACTCCTACCTGCAAGAGATAAGAATTTATCATTAAATCTAACCAAAGGAGATTTCTCAATCAAGCAAGAACCATCATAAGCTTCTTTGAGCAAGACAGTGCTTCTTATCCCCTTATTTGTGAGATAGAATATGCCATGGTTCCTCACCAAGCAGAGCAACAACCTACATGGTAGTTGATATTCAGCATGAAAAGCATCTAATTGTGCAGAAGTCAATCGTTTCTCCACAGTTAAGCTTAAAAGCTCATGAAGTACAGCAACTGCCCGTTTACGTGCTGCAGGACTGGCTGGGTTGAACTGCCTGGCATTCAAGTACGGGGAAGGAAACGCCAGTTTCTGCCATTTATGAAACTCTTCAAGATACCTCATGTTTGGCCTAAAGCCAGCAGGAAATTTGACTCTGAAAGAAAATGGACAGGAGCAGTTGCCATCTTTAGTGAAGTGCAGCCTTTTCCCATTCATTGGATCCATAAACAAGTTGGATTCACGGTGAGTGACTGCTAATGAAGAGTCCCAACTCTCAAGTTGAAGATAATCATGTCCTTTGAACTCCTGCACACTAAAGAAATCTGGATACCTGGGAATCAGATCCTCCATAAAGTTTTTGGGTAAACCCAACTCAGGTTGGATCAAGACAAGTTTAGCCAATGGAATTCTACAATCCATGGACATCATCAACAACTTTCTTAGGTTGGTGACAACAATGGGCTCCATCATTTCCATAACATCTTTTTGCTGTTCAACGATTGAGAGAGCCTTATCTGTGAGCTGTAAGACATAAGGTCTTCTACTTCCTCCAGTAACCTTGAAAATTAATGGATATCTCTCAATGATGGACATAAAATTCCATTTTTCAACAATACCGACCTCCTTTTCTAAGTCTCTGAGAAGGATACATCGATTCTTTTGGTTGAGAATGATGTTCTTGAGTTGTAAAATAAGTGAAGGCTTCTTCTGGAGCTCCATGACCCTATCGAGATCATGTTCCCTATAGTAAATTTTCTTCTTGGGTCGTCTGCCTGAGGATTTGAATGACTTCTGAACAAGAAAGGGAAAGCCCCATGAAAATGAAACGATCCTGCTACTAACACTTGACAGTAGCTGCGAAGAGTAAGCAAACTTTTTGTCACACATGGCCGTCCAATGGACGCGACGAGCTCAGTTAGTGCCTAAGGAAATAAAAAAAATGTCATAGTTAATGGGAGACCCCTTTCGGAAGAATCCATAGAAAATGAGAGAAGATAAGAAACCTGCAAAGATCGTCACGGAGCCCCGTCTTAGAGGAAGCACTTAACGAGTGATGGATGCCCGCCATGGCACCCCTCCACCACCTCGGCCAAATCGAACTCCGAGTGCTTCTCCCTCCCTAAAGAGGAAGACCTAATAACACCAGCCTTCTCGTCGTCGCGCAATTTTTTGACCGGGCCAGAGCCGCAGTGGGCGGACGGGCAGAAGCCAGAAAGGGAGCAAGGAGGCGGGGGAGTGGACCTCCCGCTGGGCGTTGGCGTTTCATTTTCTTTCTGCTAGTTTATTGTATACTTCCTATCGGAAGGGTGAATCGGGGAGAAATGTGCAAACTGTATAATTTTTAAGGTGGATTTGAATATGGCAGCGGAAGGACACCGCAGATATTCCACTCCCAGTCAAGCAAGCCGCACCTATTGTCCGCCACAGATGAAAGCTTGCTCAAAATGCTTGTATTGACCATAGGCTCTCTTCTTTTTTTTTAAAAAAAAAAACCATCTGTATGATTTTCTTTAATATACGATTCAAATTGAATTTGGATGATACCTTCGAAAAACAACATTTAGTGAAAATCAGGTTTTGTAAAATATATAGTTTTAGTTTCGAAAACCTGATTTATGTGCTTGCGTGACAAAATAAAAATATTGTTTTCTATGAATACATGGTTTTGGAGGCACTATTTTGAAAACAGAATTATGTTAGAATTGGATTGTTCACAAATGACCTTCACCGAAAATACGCCCTTATTTTTTTTAACCGTCATAAACTGTTTATATATTGTGAGTCATCGATTTCTTCCTTATGTACTTGGTCCATGGCAGAGGCACATAAGGACACGCTCAAACCCCACTTGCACCCATTGAGCCCCTCTCACTCTCTGAAAGTGCATTCATTGAAGCAACTGGCGATGATCATGGGTTTGGGTTTGTACTTAGATGATACGTATTGGATTTGGGTTTATTTAAAATGGTACTATCTAAGATCATAAACCTATGGAACCCATACATGTATTAGGATTTGCTGAGTCTTTGTGCTATCAACACATCTATAAATGTTGAAATGAGATGGTTGCGTGATGAAACTAATTATCAGGAACATGCCTTAGGATCTGATTATAACAGAAGTTATTTATTGAGACCAAGTGTTGGATAAATATGGCTTTAATGTCCAAGAAGAAATAGCAAAAGGCTTTAAAAGTTGTAGCATCTAATGCCTCAAGGTATTTTACTTAATAAAGCATAACGAGACTAACTGTGGTCAGAGAGTGAAAAGTGAAGATGACGACGTTGTATTAGACAAGTTATTCTACTTGAACCGAGTAATTTGAGTACAACCACATGCATAAAGTTTCGTTATTTGCTGATGATGGCCCATGTATTTATAAGAGAGCAAGCTGTACTAAATGTTAGTGCTACTAGAGCATTTTATTTTGAGCGTTAGTTTAGTTGGTACACGAAAGCCACCCACCCTCTGAGCTGCATCTAGGTTTGGTAAGCCATACGGATTTGAGATTAAAGCTTCAAATCAAATTCGAGGTCCCGTAGGTCACTCTAGACTTGTGATCTCAGCTCTTATTGTTCCAAGGCATGGGCATTCACGAGTCGGGTGGGCAGGAGGACTCGACGAAGGGCTAACGTGACGGCCGGTGCTTTTTCCGTGGTCCCGGCAGGCTTTAACGAGGGGCTCTTTCCGGGCCATAGGTTTTCCCTTTTTTTCCCACAAAGGACGAACCATATCCGTAATACTTATTATGCATCCAACCTTTCAATGATTGAATGACTGGAAATGTTGAGACGGGGAGAAATCTGAGTTGCTGAATCTAAGATGGAGGAATGAGGTGTGATCAGCACGGGAGGGAGGAGGAGCATATTATTATTGACAAGCCGGAAAGTGGGACTGCGGCTCCGTGCCGGCAGCAGCAATGCAGGCTGCTCTCCTTGGATGTTCCATTCCTTCCCATTTCTCCCCCCTCTTGCTGCTGCACCCTACATGCCATCAGCACCACCTTTCTTTCTCCTCTCCCTCTATGCCCCGAAGGATCGCTTTTGTTAACGATTCCTTTTGCCGGATACCTGACTCATCCACATCGGGTATGCACCTTCCTCTTCTCCGCTCAATACTCATCCGCTTTCCCTTCTTTTGTATTTTCTGTTTTTTTTTCTTCCCCTCTTTTGGGAGTTTGATTGCCCTTGCCTGTACTCTCCTTCGACAGTATGCGCATCTCGGACATGAGCGATTTTTTTCTCCAGAAACAGAATTTATAAACATCCTTAAAAGGCCTCTCTTTCCTATCCGACCGTAGCATGTCTCCTCCTGGCTATTTCTGCAACGCTTCTCGTTATATATTTGTAATGGATTTCAGTATCCGTTTCATGATACAAATTTTCGGTTGAAACCCCTTTGCTGGAGCTTTATTGAAAACCTTCTCTTCCTTTCCCCTTATTTCCTTCTCGTTGTGGCAGTGTTTCACTGCATACTCCGGAGTCCGGAGGAGCCTTCTCTGCTTATGAACTTTCTACAAAATGCAGGCCCTATTGGCCTCGCGACACCTCGTCTCGTTATTCTTCGAAGGTTGATGGAACTTTACCTTCTCTTGTTTGGTTCAGGGAATAGACTCTCACTCGGTTGTTTTGGATGCGTGAAAAATTCGTGCCCATAAACAGGAGTATGTCGAGCGAGTCAAGCTGTTGATTTTTTTCCACCTGTTTGCCCTGATATCGTTGTCAGAGAAGCACGGGCGGAGGATTGCTGGGAAATTGCTGAAACCCACTGTAGCTCGTTCTTCCCGAGGTATTCATTTCCCTTCGACTTGGCACTGCGGATCAATCGCTCCGTGTCGCTGTTAGCGGGCTTATCCCTTCCTGTTGGACATATGAAGAAGTGCCTGGTAGCAGTTGTCGGTGGTTCCGTGGATGATAGCCACTTGTTCGGCGGCGTCATGGATATCAAGGTATTCGGCTTTGAAGGGAAGTTCAGCTTCAACAGGGGATATGTTGCTGGAATACTGACGATAGACACATTGGCTGATTTCCTGCCAAGGAAAGGCCCTCTGGGCCAAAGAAGGTGACTCCTAAGTAATCATTCTTTTGATCTTAATCAAATTGCTTTTGATCTTAATCAAATTGCTCCTTCATGCTTACCTGCAAGTCATAAGTTTCATGATCTGCATAAAAGTATCTCTGTTATTCTTCTCGTTTGCATTTGCATGCGCATGAATCATAGTTGAAAACTTGGTCCCGCCCCCCCATGCCTTAAAAATTTGCTGAAATGCTGAACATCGAAAATATTTGAACAGTGTGAAGAATGTTTAGGTTGCAGCTAACTCACATGGATACTCTATATCAACTTGTACATGTCGTTAATCGCATTGCCAAGCTCATAGAATAGCTCTATCCTTGGGGAATTGTGTTGTGGGAGTGTATCCAACAAATGGTTGAGCTTTTGTGCGATGCGCCAACTTTTATTAGCATTTGTAAGTTCTTTTATCGACGCCCGATTCTAACCTAATACAATTTTGTTCATCTTGACTGCTCTTGAGTCTCGATGCCTGCTTTTCGAACTGACGCTCTTTACAAGTTGTTTTTGTTTTGTTTGTTTTTTTTGTATTTTCTCTTAAGAGCTTGTTTGAACAAAACATTAGTGTGAACGCGGTCTGGAGTTATTCTGACACATTGAAACCCGCTTGTGTAAGAAGACTTTCTGCGGATCGTCCACACCTGACATTCTGGGAACCTGGATCCGGTAATTATTTATGCGTGATAGCTTATCGATCTTGAGCTAGTTTACTCTGCATCTGTCATCACCACATATTCCTTCAAAATGGAGTTCATTTCAAACTACACTAGTTAAGATAGGTATATGTTAACGTGCACATCTGAGCTCTTCATCTTTTGTAGATGGTAGAATTACCATTCAACATCTATAAGTCTCTATGGTTCTTGTTTTACAATACCCGCCTTACGGCCTTAGCAGACGGTACTGTGCTGCCGCGTCTCTCTCCCTCTTAGTTGTTGCTTGCTTTCAGGACTGGCATTGCATATATATCAAATGTTGCAGTGAAGCAGAGGGAGAGGCGGAAGGGAATAGCGAAGCGATTGATTGCCAAGGCTGAGGAGCAGGCCAGGCATTGGGGTTGCCGTTCCCTCGCATTGCACTGCGACGTCAACAACCCTGCGGCGGTTGCACTTTACAAGGCCCAGGGCTTCAGGTGCATCAAGGTTCCTGATGGTGCCAATTGGCCTGAACCCAGGTCTGCAGCCAGCTCCGAGTTTCACTTCATGATGAAGCTCCTACCAGTAGCACCCACCGCCACCAGCTGACCTTGGCCCTCGCCTTTGCCTCTTGCACGTGCTTAGAAGCCAAGATACATATAAATGTATATACACCTCCGTGCTGCCAGATGATAAAGAGACGGTGGACAACGGTATCGCATGGAAAGCTATTAATTTCCAGAGTTACTTTTTATGAGTAGTAATGGCAGATGGCAGGAGAAAAGTTGGCAAGTTGTGGGCGCCCGCGTGCTTTGTATACGTCAAGTTCGATGGCCTGTATATATATACATACGTGGATCTTAGAGCGATTATATTTTGTGATCAAATTTCAAGAACACCCAGTTTATCGTTGCATTTTCTATCTTTATGAGCGAGCAGAAAAATTGAGCTGGTAAAGGATGTGCTGTGCTGTGCCTGAGACTGTATAATAACAAGCAAAAGTGCGCTGCGTAGGACCAGGCAGGGAGCACACAGAATGTGAGCTTCAAGGCAATAGGGAAGCGTCACCAACGTCCCCATCTCCCTGCAGGTTAAGTTGGAACGGACACAAAACTCACTCCGCATGTGGTGTTCGTGTGTATAATAACAAGCAAAACTCACTCCGCATGTTAACCACCAGGTTTCGGTTGAGGTGGATGAGCGGATCACTGGATGGCCATAGTTGGTCATCCCAGCCAACTCATTCAAACGGAACTATTTTTTATTAGTTACTTATTGTCCAAGCAACTCAAGAATCTCCACCTTTTGACATCGTCTCGTTTGGTACCATATTTTGGAAAAATAACCACCTGCCAACATAAGCAAATACTAACAGAATGCAGGAGCCTCTCTGGAGTTGAATGCCATCATAGCTTCAGTAGTTAAAGAAAGACTGCAGATCCCTTCCCGTCAACCATGAGAATCCTAAACCTGCTTAACAAACCTATCCAACGCGGATGTTTCCAAGGCCGAGAATTCTTTGAGGGATGCCATCACAGAAAGGCCAAGTTTCACAGCGTCCTCATAACTTTGTGCCTGCGACAACATATAGTGTAATATGTTGCAAACCACTTGTTTCGGGAAGACAGGCGGCAGTAAATCACCAAGCTACATACTCACCTCGATGTTTAGGGGCAGAACAGGGTCGTGAAGGGACAGTCTCAACAGGAACCAACCGCCAAAACCTGAAGCTCTAACCTGTTACAAAAGGACAGAAGAAACATGCTTCAGTTACAAGCTGGCTGCACATGCTCCAGGATAAATCAACTGTGATGCATATGGTATCTTACTCCTTCATAGTTTACTGGTGCTTTGTTTAAATTTGGGTCTGAATCCACTCTGTTCTCCAAGTGTTTGAGGACCGCCTCGCCATACTCACGGAAGGATCTACAAACAGGTGTCAAAATGGCAATCTCAAATTGTAAACAACATCACGAGAGCTGTTCCTGTGGCATTATTGCGATAGTGTAGTCATAGGTACACTAACTAGATAATAAAATGTTGGACTAGTCGCTTGGAGACCCCAAAATAGCATAAGCATGGTAAATATGCACTTTCTAGGTCAGCAAGCCCAATAACCCCCACAAATGCTTTCCACACACACTCTCTCTCTCTTTTTGAGAAATCCAATTAGGATTGACCAGCTCAACTAGTCCCTGCATGCTCGTGCATTGACTTCGTTAAAATGTGCTTTTTCCTTTTTCCTAGAATACAAGAACATATGTTTCCACATCAGATGCAATGCGTACCCTTCAGTGACATCAGGATGGTGCTGATCTATTCTTATTCTCAGTTCCACTGCTACTCCAGGCTCCTCCAGGCCTTCTACAAGATCGGTCAAAACTTGGCTTCCCCTGCCTGCGCCTGAAGCCCTGGCTGACGCAAGTTTATTTAGAAGCTTGACCTAATTGAAAAAAAAAATTATAAGAAAAGAACTAAATGATCCAAGTACATATTTATTAAAAAAGGGTACGCTAGGTAAGCTCCATCCTTCAATTGTAAATATTAAAAATTAACTGATGCTTGCCATAAGATATGCTCCATCATCAAGCCAATGATTCTCCTTAAGAGCTCCATGTCCGCTGGTCTCAATAGCAAGATGTGATTCAACCCCCGTCATATTCTGCCACACACACGAACACCACAGAATACATATTTGCTTAAGATATCCCATTAAAATATAGTATCAATGTTTGAAGAAGCCATACAATTTATTGAACGATCAAGAATGTTTGAAATGTACAATTTCTGATTATGAGGAAACTAATGGTGGGCAGAAGGAACCAAGCCCCATAATGAGATCCAGTTAAACATATGCAGATCTTAAGTGTCTACCGATCTCTCCCTTGGTATCTCATGCTAATTCAACAAAATTAAAAAAAGAAAAAACGAACGAGGAAACAAGAAAATAACTACAAAATTATGAACTATTCATGATATTTGATGTTAGGAGGAAACACACTTGTGAAATCCGAAGTGTTAGAAATGCATTTTAGGTGATCATGCAATCTGTACTGCAGCGTACATGTAATCACAGTCATTGACTATACTCACCAAGCGAATAGCTTCGTCGATGACATTTTTATACCCTCTTTTAAATCGATGATGCTTCCCTCCTGGTGAGAAAAGCAACAGTTAGGAAGAATTCAAAGTGAAAACAGATTAAAAATTTAAAGCTAAGGCAGAAGTTTCTGAACATAGCTAGCTCACCTAGTTTATTTTCAATAAATGCAGTCAATCCATCTGAGGTTACGCTGTCTGTTACAATTGTTGTTCCGGGATGCTGTTGGCCAAAGCACAATCAAAAGAGTTTCCACTTCAAAGAAACAGGTACCTCAAATCTCTACATGAAACAATGCAAGTTGTTCACATTCACACTTACTTCCTCCAGAATTATAGCAGATATCAATGCTATTAGTCGGTTGCGGTTGAACTCACGTCCAGTTGAATCAACAGCAGCAGATCTAGGAAACGAGAAGAATAAGGTGAAGGGAAAAGAACTGGTTCCTAAGGCATTGGAAATAAAGAGATAGTTCAACCTGTCAACATCAGTGTCAAATATGATGCCAAGATCAGCCTTGTTCTGAAGTACAGCTTGGGTAATAGATTTCATGGCAATTTTATCTTCTGGGTTGGGAATATGGTTTGGAAACATTCCTGAAAATCATAAGGGAGAAATAAGGACCAAGGAGAGTTGGTCAATTGCAATAACATAACTCAGAGGAACAGAGGTTCTGATTGTGACAGTAGGTTTTCTAATAAAAAAAAATGCATGTTAGTTGCTAGGAATGAAACTTAGAACCGCGTAAAAGCCAAACAGAAAAAATTTAAACGACTTGTACAAGATGACAAAACTTTGTTGAACAATCAGAAACTTTAGTACAACAAAACATAAATCAATATGGAAGCTATGAAGTAAAATATATACTTGAAGCAAATTTAGGGAAACATTTGAGAAATTACCATTGGGTTCCAAAAACTGACTTCCAGAAGTAACTGCACCCAGAGGCTCAAGCACTCTTTCCTGAAACCATTGGTCCCAACATTAAGTTATTGCTAGGAAGGGAAAAAAATCTGAAAAGGCATTGGGGATGCATAGGAGCTCATTTAGTCAGAAGAATACCAACTCCGTGGGACCTAAAACATTTTAAAACATGAGAGTTAATTTGCTAAAACTTCAAATTGCTATACCCGAATGAAAAAAAACTCAGAAGACCTTCTTATGGCCTTCTATCTTTCTTTTACGTCTAAATTCTAGACATAATTTTTGCACGAATTCTTGCGTAATAGGAAAAATAAAAAGTACACAAAAAATCATGACACAGATCTATGATATCAAGATTGTACTCGACCTATTTCCAAACATCTATGGAGAATATCCAACATTTTAAAATGGAAACAAAATCTATTCATAAAGCATAGTGGGAACTTGCATTGTCAAATGATGCAACATGAAGAAACAACAGGTCAACAACATTCCTCTCACCACCTACACAGGCACAGACATGCAGATGCCATCACATCAAAAATTGATTTGTATAAGACATAATACTCACCGCAAAAAAACCACCTGAACCATTTCCAGCATCCACAATTATGTGAAACCCCTCCAATGGTTTCTCTGTCAGTGAATTACACTTTTAATCAGCAAGAGAAAGGTATTGGCTACTTCAAATATGAATTCCAGGATGCTACTCTCTTAAGAACTTTTTTTTTTAAGAAAAAAGCATATTATCTCTCTCTCAATATGCAGATATATATACACATATGCATGACCATCAAACTATAAACATACCAACATCGTTTGCAGCTTTACGAACTGCTTTTACAAGATCTGACGTATAAACTGTCATGTAGTCAACTCTCTTAATAGAGGAGGAAACATCTCTTGGCTTCTTAACTTGCTCATGCATTTTCTCATATATGTTTGCAGCACGCTCTAGAATGTCCTTTATGTCAGTCTTGCCAAGGCCTCCTTCATTCGTGAAAAATTTAAATCCATTTCGATTGTACGGGAGATGACTGGCTGCAATAGATAAAGTGCTACATGTGTAAATTTTCGTGCTCCACTAGAATGCGTAACAACACAAGTGATTGTAGATCTCAGAATTTCAGAAGCAAGTAGAGAAAAATGACGACTCAAGCCAACATTGCCAGTGGTATACTACGCAAAATATGACCAAGTTTTTGACAATATGTGAAAATAAAAATTAAACAGAATCAGACATGACAAATTTGACGGTTCAAATCCCACAGTACCCTGAAAACATGAAAAATGAAAAGGAGGAATCTCAAACACAAATCCAATTTTCCTTATACGACTCGATCACGATAAGCAAACCTGTCACCATTATAGAACCATCAACAGGGCAGAGGAACTCCTCATTTTCTGTAAGTGTGCTATTAAACATTGCCGGTGTAGATGCCAACCTACAATCACAAACATGAAAAGAGTGTGTACTGTCAAACTTCCAGAGTTCCAAAATATCCCACTAAATCCCTGCTCAAAGTGGATGGTTATACTTCAAGGAAATTCCTAAGAAAAGCTGTATTTTGAAGAAACCTCCAGAGTAAACAAACCCTGGCGACAAAGAAATTTCTGACCATGGAAAAAACCATGAAAAAATATGCTGGTCTATAGTTTTCTCCAGTTGCGCAAGAATGCCAATTAGGCAGTACAGTTAGTTGAAAAGGACATGAAATCAATGGCCAACTTTACCCATATTGTATCACATCAAGTCCAGCACTAATAATTCCGCGAGAGACAGCATCCTGCGCATTTACAGAAAAGATACTGTAGCAGCAGTCAAAAAATGACATCTTCAGAAAGCAAATTAATTAGCTCTCAAAGAGAAAATTGATCACTTAAACATGTTTGACATGAAAAGAGTAATGGCTACCATGTAACACATTTAGTAATATAAAATTAAAGCATACATCTTTCATGCTCTTTAAATGCTTCATAGGTTTATTTAGTCAGATGCGCTCATGGTTACTGGCAGAAAAAAAAAAAACTAGAACGAACCTCGACCAGGAAGAGGCTTAGTGCAATTATTTGGAAGAGAATTGGACATGATCAAATAAAGTGCAATTCACAAGGAGTGTAATTGATGGTGATATATGCAGGTTAAAATGCATTTTGTAGGGAAAGAAAAACTACAAGGCCCTATAAGCAGAAACAATATATTATAGCCACTGTGTGAAAATACAGGAAGGAACACATGATTATCTCCAAAGTGATTTGAACATTTTCAAAAACAGCTACAGAAAGGTGTTCCAGCTATACGGTTGGAAGTTGCTCCAAGCGTATGGAAAACTCTAGACAAAACCAAAAAGAAGAAATTAAGGACTTAACTAAGAAGTATTAGAAATAAATTAGTCTGAAAATCTTTATTTGGTTTTTGGGAAACTAAATTAAAATTGTCTTTTTTTCCTGTCAACTATCCTGCTTTACTTTATCATGTGCTATGATTTACAAAATTATGAATACAGTTTGGTGATTTCATAAATGAGTTGTGCATGCAAAACCAAGTGCAACTGTATTTCCATGAAACTTCATTTTCATTCACAAGTAAGCATCATAGAGAGCTTACCATTATAAATCTACAAGTCTAAATGCCACATTGCAGGTTAAAAGACACAATAAGACACTAAGATATCCAAATAATAGAAATGAACTAGTGCACATTTACCAGAAATAATAGGAATATAAGGCTATGAGCAGAAATCATTAAAGAGCTAGGAAAGGAGCCACTAAGGAATCGAAAGGAGAATGCTGAGGATTAATCCTACTATGGATGTTTAATCAGTTTGCAACATCACTATATTTTTGTAGAATACTGAAAATTTCAATGACAAAACTATTTATGTTGGATAAGCATGTAAAGAAAGTACTTGTAAGACTTGTGCTGAAATCCTTGAATCATGCCCCACAGAGATTCTCAAACGCTTTGATGACTCTACTTTCTTCTGGTCCAGCAACCATGCAGCAAAAGCAGCAGCAATTGCTTCCGTTACGGGTTCTGTAAGGGTGACAGGCTCCCCATCAACCCCAGCAATGGCAACCCCTCTGATATCACTGCAAAAATGACCAGCATAACTGAAACCTAATTGAATAACAAGCAATGAAACATATGTGTTTGTTTTTGTCTAGACTACAGACACCACCTGCACTACTCACGAAAGTTACATGCACATCCAAGGAGTCAACAGCATAACTTAGGTACTAGAAACTCTAGTTGGTGCCGGTCATAAGCCTGTCTTTGCTACATGTTTATACGCGTGAATCAACTTCATGTTGCACAAAGCAGATATCAAGGCAAAATACCGACTCGCGCTAGCTCACCTCCCATTCTGAAGCTTGCGAAAATCAACCTTCTCCAGAGAAGCAGAATCTACTGAGGCGGAAGCTGGAACAAGGAAGACATATAAAATCCAGAGAGCTAGATTAATGATCACATAGAACAAGATTAAAAGTCAGAACTAACTGAAATTGTAAACATTACCAAGCAAATGAGAAATATATAGTTAAGGGCTAGAGGTATGAACTATGAAGCATGACCACACAAATGATCAAAGAATATGGAATGGAACATAAAATACGCCCATGCGACTTTCAAGTTAGTGAAAAAAAATTAGAATGACTTGGGTCCAATCTACACGTGAAGTACAGAACAGACCATTGCAAAGGACACTTTCTGGACGACGGGGACCAGAGTGGTACTTCGATAATGTGACCCATCGGATGGCTGACCCAACGGCTGGCACCAACTTCCTCTCTTGGAAGGGGAGCCATTTGCACATATTAAGGGTAGGGCCATTCCTGCAATAGCATACGGATGTTTTCCTATTCCACTGGCAACTTTGTGCCACAGAAAGATGTTGTATAGCCTTCCAAGATGTTGCTGCATCCAAATTTGAAACTTTATCAGGTTTTTGTATCACGCGGAATCAAGGAAAAGGGTGAAATGAGACCCACTAATATAGTCAACGAGTGCTCTTAGAATCAGGATCAGCATCGTTCATATGTGATGGTAAAAAGAAAAATATATAACCATGCATCAAAAGAGATGGCAATACACAGTTCCAGGTAACAACTAGACATTTACACTGGATTAGAGACTTACGAGATGACATTGTCTTACTGGCCGTGATAGACAAATGCCTCGTAGAATTAGCGGCAGGAAACAAATGGTTAAAAGAAACTTCATTCATGCGCCAATTTTGAAGCTCCGGAAATTCCGAGCCAACAAATAAACTACCTTCTTAGAGACCATCAATACGAACATCAAAAGTTAAAGCTAAATTATCATGCTCTTTTCTTTTGGCAAGAAGCCCAATTCAATCATTACCAAGAATAACACTCGATTCACGATAACAGTAAGACAAACTGGAAGCAGATCGGTGAGGGAATCTATATTTTGTGCGCCTGCGTGAAGAGAGGGAGGGAGGGAGGGAGGGAGAGATAGAAGAGAGAGATGAGGACCTGCCATTGTGATATAATCGGGCAATTAACCTGAAGAAGAAAGCCAAAGAAGGCAACAACGAAGGAAAACCTTGACTGCCTCTCTAGCCTGCCCACACTCCCTCCCGTTCAATAGATAAAAACCCCAGGGGCCAGGGGGCACAAATCCAATTCACCCACCAACGCCAAGGTGGTACAAACTAGAAGGGCAGTTGCTCCGAGGAGTAGCTACCGCCTCTCCTCGTTTCCCCTTCCCTCTCCTCCGTGTGGCATTTGGTTTTGGCCGTTTCCTTATCCCTGCCCATACAAAATTATACAAGTACCATTTTTTCATTATATATATAATATAAAAAGATTCTTGCATTTTTTCATGAGTTCAGATGGATAAGTCTTTGGGCCTTTCGATACACAATGCATTGCCTGGTTGTGCTAGATTTCTTGTATTATATCCAAATAAAAAAAAATCTTCCGACTTCTCACAACATTCTATCCAATGTAATGCATTGTGCGTTGGACAACTACAATTGGATGGAGGTCTAGATTGTTGGAATGTATATATAATTTGTAGATCTTTCTGTTTGGGTTTGAATGGAAAAATCTTACAATTTATCACAATATACTACCTAGTGTATCGGGATATCTAAGCATACACATCCGATACAATGATTCAGGTGATTGTGGTTGAACACAACTCAAGATATCCTTGTATATAGTATTCGTCATTCTTCAAAATTCATTGATTTAGGACGGGAAAGATCACGGGGCGGAGGTAAAATAAAACAAAATAAATAAATAAATAAGATAGGAAATCAACTAAAATGGGCGACGCTTGCTGTCATATTGTAATCTTTTACTTGGGAGAGGGAATGGCATAATCGCCTTCTAATTTGAATAGTTTGCATGCATGCATGTCAAGGGAGAAATCAGAAGTGCATAAAATCTTTAAAACGTAGATAAAATGTTCATTGCTTGACATGAATCAAAGTGATCGTTCTTCTGTAAAGGATTTAAACGTCCAGGGAACGGGACAAAAAACCCATTTCCTAATTACCACTTGGCCGCGCTCCAAATTTCCTCGTAACTTGAAACTAAGGAAGACCTGTTGTTGTTGTTGGGTGATAGAAATAAATATTAAAATTTTCTTTTCAATCATCGTCCTTTTGAGTGTCAAGAAGGAGCTAGCTATCTATGTGATCAATGATGGAAACGCTTCCTCTCAATTGTAAAAAGGGTTTCATGTGGACTTCCTTGAGATTTATGAACATTTCTAGTCTAAAATATTCGTGATCTATGACAATTGAGGTCACCGGCGGTACAATTGCTCCATCATCTTTCTGTTGGTCCGGACTCCGATCATGCCTGGTGCTACCTTATCGATTCTGTGTTTTTACGAACTGAAAAATGAGGGCTGGTGATCGATCGGCGCTGATAGAGTGTCCCATCGGTTGCAATATATGGTTTCTTTTCCTTTCCTCGACAGGCAGGCAGCGATCTTAAATCCACAACAAAGGATGCACACTAAAATCCAAACCTAAAAATTTTCACTTTCTATTTAATGCCGTGAAAAAACCTGAGCTAATATGCCAAGGCGAAAAGCCTGGGATTAAATCGACGACCCACGAGTAACTCGCGTAAACTTGCCTTCACCAAGTAAAATTAACTTTGGGTCAGTGGCAGAGCCACACTCAAAAAATTTATTTATTTTTACATCAGTGCTTTCATATATTTGATTGTTTATATATATAGGAGCCCCTCCTAAAAGCATTAAATGTATTGAATTAGCGCTCCTCCAGCCAAATTTCTGGCTCTGCCAGTGCTTTAGGTTGGCTCCTGTAGGAACCAACCAACTTGTTCAAGTAGCATTAATATTTTTAGTTTGAAGTTATAGTATGATAAAGCATGTTTAAATTATTTTATTATGCATTGTTCTTGTGACGTATAGCGAAAACGATTTTTTGTTAAACTATTGATGTTGTGTCTCATAAATTTTAGTCGTATTCTTTCAGCTTTGATGAACTTTAACACAGTAAAAAAGAAGAAAGTCGGTCGCCCGAGTTCTTCTTACACATGCGGTTAAGAATGCAAGTACAGAACTGTGATAAGCTAGCAATCAAACAGCTTTGGATGGAAGGCAGATCAGGTAATTTGCGGAACCACATTTGGCGTTCATGAATCAAAACCATTTGCCATGGAAATGGCGGAAAGCATCGTAGTTAAGGAAACTACAATCGATGCACACAACGCGAGTCACCACGAAGACGGAAACAAAGGGCGGAGACCTGGAAGCTAACGCCCTAAAAATTTGATTTGGGATGTACATCCTGCTACATGTACATTGATCATACATATATATGAAGCAGTAGTCTTGGAGGAAAGAGAGGGTCCAGCAGATGATCGAATTTGTCCATCTAAATGGCATGGCCTTCACCTCACATGTACTAATTAAGCTGCTTTCTGCAGGAACTGGATATATAGATGAACAAGCTGATCATCGGCTGAAAGCAAGCACAACCCAAAGTAACAAGAAGCAACCCAGACAAGAATTTAGTGGCCCATTGATCACATTAATGGGATATGTTCTAAAGAACAAAATGCTGGAAAGGAGGACATATGTGCACACACATCTGATGAAAAATATGTTGAAAGAAGGGACACTACTCTCAAACCAAATGCCAAAAGAATACATGAGACATACCTACCTACCAACTTTACCTCTTTCAATGTTCTGATCACCCCAAGTTCTAATTCTATTGCTCCTCCTCCTTGCTTGACACCATCTTCTTGTCGTTCCGTTGCATTCGATTCTTCTTTTCCCTTCTACCTACAAGCTACCGTCCTCCCTCCCCCTCGCCCCCTTCTGTCTTTCCCTACTGTACAAAACCCGATGAAAAGGAAAAGATGCAGTCCCCCTGCAGAACAGAAGGAAGAAGGAGCGGCAAAAGGAGAGGGAGAAGAAAAAATTTTGTAATTTCTACTAAATGCTAAGCGCCTCTAACTGCTGCTGCTGGCATCCTCCTCCAGTGCTTTCACATGTAGCCGACCATCGTGCCCCTCAGAAACAGAAGCTCGTGCTGCTGCTTCTCCACCAGCCTCTCATCAGCGGTCGCACTCGTCTTTGTCCTCATCTCCATAACCTTCTTGTGCGAGTTCGAGTGTTTCGACGCTACGAACGTGGGGCTCGCAGCGGGCCGATACTCAGGGAAGAGCCTGCCGGATTTATAGCGGACGCCGCAGGCATTGCAGAGTGTCTTTGGACCCATCGGCCCCATCCTCCATTGTGGTGTTTTCTGTATCCCGCAGTGAAGGCACTTCCTCACCGCCACATTCCCCTGCTCCAGCACTGCTTTTCTGTTCCTGTGGCCACCGACGCTCTTGGGCACCTTCCTGGATGGTGGCTTCGACTCCGCGAAGGACTCGGCCTCGAACTGGAACTGGGAGGAAAGGTCACTACTGGAAGGATTGCTGGCCGATGAAGAGGGGGAGATGAGATTGTTGTTGCTGCAGTCGTCGTCGTCGCTGTTGTTGGCGGTGGTCGTGGGGAGCCGGGGAGAGAAGGCAGGTGGGCGGGGGCGTTTGCTTCTTGCCTTAGCGGGGACAGAGGGTAAGGCGTCGTTGCTGCCGAAGCTGAGAGCCTTGCCGGAGCAGGAGCTGCTTTCCAGAACGGAGACAGGGCTGGAGGTCCGGAATTGGGTGGTGTCGCCGACGACGTGGCTGCTGCTATTGTGATCCTCTACCGCAGCCGTAGCGGCAGCAGCAGCAGCAGTAGCGCTCCCTCCCGAGAAGGAGTCCTCCACAAAATTGGACAACCATTCCAGCTCCGCCATGTCTTCGCACTGCTTTATGATTTAGAACCATGGTTAGCACCCAAACTGCTATGAAATAGTTGAAGTTTATAGACAAAAAGACCATTTCAACTTAGTAATTAGCTTGGCACATGCAGACATATATATGTATAGAATGGATGGTGTTAAGGGCGATGAGATTGGAACAAGATGGAGAGTGTGGCGGCGACTTACTGGAAGGGGGAAGTCCCCAGCATGGTGGTCGAAGCCACCTTCGACGTGGCCAGTGAAGGTGCCGCTAGTAACGCCAAACAGGTCGTCGCTTGGCCAATTGATGTCCATGCCGTCTCCAACCTTTCCATCCATATCTTCGTTGGGGAAGTCAAGCAAATCGTCGATGTGGTCGAACAAATCGAGACTCAGCTCCGCTTCAATCTCTTGCATCTGAGCTCGCAGACAAAGCAAAGCAATCGGGACAGGTCAGCAGACCCGCAAAGTACACACAAGCTCTTTATATGCAAGAAGAGGACGAACGAGAAACTGAAGCTTGAGAGGGAGAGGGAGAGGGAGAGGAAGAGGAGGAGGCATCGCTAATAGCTCCACGGTAGGGCTACGGCTCGTCCAACGTCTTGAAATTTAGAAGAGAAAAGGCCTCGACTGTGATTGATAATTTTGATAGGAGGCATTGCCTTTTCTTCGAAGGCAAGCACTTGAAAAAAGCGAACGTTATGTACAGTAGTTAGGTGCGAAATTGGAACTAAAGAGGGTGGGAACAAACTCCAAATGGGGAATGTGGGTGTGGATCCAACTTATTATTATTATGGCTCTCTCCTTTCCTTTCACCACATTGGAAGCAATGTGAAAAAGATTAAAAGGGGTTGGTAGAAAAGGATGGGGGCACCGCCACCAACCGAGAGGAGAGGGGCGTCATCATGATGGGACCGGCGGCACCACCTGCAACTGCAATGAAGTCTGGACAAAGGAACCCCTGGAAACTTGAACCTGAAGAGCGTATGGGCTGGGAGCTGTTTCCCTTGAAGGTTATGGTCCTCACACACATATACACTGGCCCCACCGAAATCTTGAGGATACCATCTAATCTTGGCATGGCATCTGGTGTACTATGTCGTTTACACATACATTATATATATATATATATATATATATATATATATATATATATATATATATATATATATATATATATATATATATATCTAGAGAGCTTGTCTAAAACGCCAAGTGATAGTCACTTTAACCCCCAAAACAAGCCTTATAAATCATTATATTAATAAAATAACAAGGAAATTCTCTCTTCCTTTTCCGTTGATCCATCCAGATACGGTGGGCGCACGAATTTCATGACCGGCTCGATCCGATGGTCTTGATTTGTCCAAGGCCCCGCGGTTCACCGTCTCTGTGTCGGTGGCCATTTATTATTTGAGACTTGAAAAGAGCAGAATAGGAAGGAGAGAGGAGTGGCGCCCACATGGGCATCTGCCTTAAAAATCATGATCCCCCTGCTCTTTTTTTTTAAATCGAAAGGGAGGCGGGGTCTCTCCGTTTCCGACTTTCTTCAAGGGTTGGCACCCATTGTTCTGCTTCTGCGGAAAGAGACAGGGGAGCGGCAGTTAAGCTTCCTACGATTGCGCCGTGCGTCCGGCGGGCGAGATTGACGGGAAGCGTAGCTCGTAAATTGGAGGCGTTCTCCTCCAAGACTTAGTCCCCACCGTGTCTGCCAGGAAAGCGTTGCCAAGGGAAGGAACATCATAACAAACAAAAGAAGGTAGAGGGGGGCCGAACGGAATAAGAATTTTGACCACCGTTGGTCATCCAGTGAAAAGAAAAAACAAAAAAAACGCCTGTGAGGTGTCGGTGGCGGCATTTGGTAGGCATCCCATTTCCTTAATGTTTAGGCTTCCTCTGAAATGTTCAGCATCCGCGAACTTACATGAACTTCCTCTAGACACACACACACACACATACACAGAGGGAGTGAGAGAGAGGGAGTGATATACCTTGATCGTCACGTTGGCACCTCGGTCGAGTTTTACTGCTTTCCTATCCTTGTTCAGAAATGCACCAAATCAATTCTGCGAGTAAGAGAAACGATGCTTGCCGTCAAACGATGAGACGAAGAAGAAGGAAGAAAGTGTTTGACCCTCTGTTCAGTTTGACGGTCGAAAACTGAAACACAGAAATTAAGAGGAAATTGCCGAAATAAATGCACCCGATTCCCCTTCCTTTCCGAGACGCCGACCAAAGTGGCAAGCTTCGGAAAATGGTGACCGAAATTCGCGCAACATGGTATTCCGTCAAGCCGGAGAAACCATTTGCGTTCCCCGCTTCGCCGGGCAAACCACTCGGCTCCAGCAAAATTAACAGAGGAAAAGACAGTAAAAAAAAACAGAAAAAGAGAAATCACAGAAAGGCGCATCCGCCTTCCCGTTGCAAAATTCCCTACCCAACCCAGTACCGACCCTTTCATCTGGAATGGCGCCGAGATTATTCGAAATCCCGACAACAATGAAAGTTAAGGAAGCCGCGGTGCCATTTTTAAAGCTGAACTGCGGTGATACTAACAAAAAAGAGGCAGAACACGTCCCAACTACTCAAAAAAGTTCTCCTACTTGCTACTTGCTTTCTCAATTTCTGAAGCTGAGGTGCCATTACAACAAATTTACTTGGCAATCAGCATATTTTAGTGCGCTCAAGAGAAATGAACCAAAACGTAAGGCATTATATAACTACAGATAGTAAGAAGTAGATGAATTTCATTCCACAGGAACAAAACGTGAACAGGGGAGGGGCCCTTTAGAAACCAGGCGAAATTAGCTGGTATCAAAAGGGAATGGCCGTTTATACAGAGTTGTTAAACTTGCATGTGAGAGGAAAAGAAAAAGTAGAAGAAGAGAGAGGGAAGTTAGGAAGAATGATGAAGGAGAAACGGTTCTTACAGTTGGAAGGGGGGGCATTGAACTTCAGGAACACTAACAGCAGCAGCGATGAAGTCGAAGGGAGGAAACAAAATGCGGGCAAGAAACTGAGGCAGTGCACTCTTATACCGCAAGCTGACAGGCCAACAAGAGAGAGAGAGAGAGAGAGAGATGATTGCGGAAGAGTGAGAAAGATGAGGGGTTAGAGGAGGAAGTGGGGGCAGTGTTAGAAATACAGGTACATACATACATACATAAGCAGAGGCAGAGGCTTTAGGGGAGAGGTGGGGCTGCGCTGTCTGCACTCACTCGATGGTTGGTTGGTGGATGGAGACTCTCTCTCTCTCTCTCTCTCGCGCGCGCCTCTTCTGCTGACTCCCTGCCGCTGCTAGCTGTCCTTATTCATCCTTGCTGGCTTGACGTTGAAGGCTTACGAGTTACGACGACGACTCTGCTCCGCCGCTCCCTCTCCTTCTTTAACCCTTTATTCCTTTTTCACTCCCTCCCTTTACCAGGGCCACCGCTCGACAGCTATTTATTGGCCATTTATTAACGCTCAATTTCTGTTTATTAAGAAATGGAATGTGAGGAGGAAAAGGATTACCTTTTTCAACAGGCGCAGGCCCGCTTTTGCCGCAAAGCACGTCACCCTGGGCCCCACCGCGGGAGGACGTCGCGTTTCCGGAAGAAGCGCCTAGGCCAAGTCGGGACCTTCTGTCTTTCTTTCTAACATTTGTATTTTAAACATGCATATGCAGACGTTCAATAAGTCAGTAGTTTGAATTCTTTTAGTAAAGAATTAACAATAACATTGCTCTCGGATCATTCGAAAATTTTCACGAACCAACGGCTCCAAAATTTCCACACTTGAAGACATGCATGTAATGTGGTTTTTTTGTTTTTTGTTTTTTGTAAATAAAAGAAGCATGCGAGGAACAAGTGTTTCATATAGAGGAGGGTGATTTGGAATGGAAGCCACCCAGGCGCTTTTGAATGGACCTCATGACCCTTCCTTCCTTCTCTTCAGTTTCGAGTAAAAAAAAAATCTTCAGTTTCGAATTAAAAAAAAAAAGAAAGACAAAAGGATGGAAGAGAGTTGGCGATGGCATCTGAATCTGGGGGTACTCTATTTCTCATTCTCATGTATTAAGGGAAGGGCGACGGGCGAAGAGTCATTGAATAATATTAATATTATAAGGAGAAGCTAATTTCATTAATTGGTTTCCTCGAAAGCTCTCGTGTTTTGATGCTCTTCCTCTCCTTCCTTCCCAGACTAGTAAGAAATAAAATTGCAAATTAGAGGATGTGAGGGACTAGAAAGCTATAGAGTGTATATTGACCCAGGGTGGGCTCTTTTTCTTTTCTTTTCAAGGGCAATGTGGTACCAATGAAATTGATGCACAGGTAGCATTGATTACAATTATATCTATGCCTGATGCCATGATAGCATATATAACCAGATTTACCTAAACAAATGAGGGGGAGGGGTTGAAGGCATCACCCACATCACATTAATGCCGGCAAGCGACCAATCACGTGCTCTCTTTGGAGTTTGGAATACACCAAGCCACTAGCTAGCTGCTCTAAATATATAATCTAACCCCATGTGACATGTCATGTGCTCCAATTTTATCCTTCCATTTGTTTGGTCTACCTCCCACACCCACATTTAATTTATGGGCTGCGTTCCGCCTGAAGCGGTGCTCCACCCCCGTGGCTTTTTAAATTGAGGTTTTATCTGCATGTTGGATCATACTTTTCAACTTCAGACTCAACGAATTGTTGTGCAATCATGTCTTAGAAATTTACAACCTCTAGTTGTTTATGTATATAGATGGAAAGGCTGGAAGGAAGGAAATGTTTTCCTTACTTACTTTGGGAAGCAAAAACAGAGTCTAGGAGACGAGAGCTAAGGTTTTGGTTGGGGCTGCAGCAGCCGAATCGTGGTTTCAGTTCTTCTTCTTCTGAGGTTTTTGGTGTTGCTTTTATAGATAGGTGGGTGTGGGAGTCCCAAAGGCCAGCACATCAAGCAGTCTTTGGGGGAATGGATTGGAGTCTGCCTTCCATTAATTAATTACCGTCTCCGCCCTTCCCTCTCATGGACTGCTGGAAAGAAAGGGACCTTCTAACAGGCATGCACGTGATGGATGGGTGGTGAACTCAACTCCCTCCAACAGCAGAATTAGAAAGCTTTTCTTCCTTTTCCACTCAAAGGCGTACAGGCAAGATAAATTCCTCAATTTTCCACACCCATCAAACCGACGTCCACCCGGAGATAAAGGATCGTGTGCGCCGACAATCTAATTCTAATTCTAATCTAGAGGGAGGGAGGACTAGGACTGGGCAGCCCCCCGCCGCGCCGTTGGAAAGGAAGGAGGGAGCGCTTGTGCTTGGTGCCCCCAAGCTGCGGTGCAACATCCCCTGCCGCAGCTGGACAGCCATACAACGCGTTTTTCGTCGGACCCGACCCGACCCGCAGCTAAGAAAGGAAAGGGTTTGCCCTGTGAGCGAAGGGTAGTATTATGAAGTAGAAAGAAAGAAAGAAGAGCACGCTCCACATCCTCCCCTCAATTAATTCCTTGCATGCAACTGGAAAAAAGAAAGAAGAAGAAGAAACAAATGTTTTTATTTGAGGCAAGAAGGTAAGGCGGCAGAGTAGAGGATTTTGTAGTCTTTACTTCCGACTCTTCCTCCCATCTTCTTCTACATGCAAGAAAATGACAAAGAGGAGGTGAAAGAAATGGAAATTACATTCCAAGTTCTAGCAGAGAGGCATGTAATGTAATAAGCATATTGGATTGGACAAGAGACAAATTAGGGTGACACCTCCGCTCCTGTTCGTACCAATTATGATCAACATGTTCTTGCTTCCTTCCTTCCTTCCCCTCGCTGCCTCGCCCCGCACTTTAATGAGGCCACGGCAGCCAGCCCCACTCTTTCTCTCTCTCGAGTGCGGCGGAGATTTGTTGATCCCCTCACCTGCTGTCGGCGACCGACACTGGAATTCCACCGACGAGCTGACCGGCTATAGGCCGTTCTCCGCCGCAGCTCCAGCGAGGCTCACGTGGCTGGCTGCCAATTGCTTCATGTGACGTCCAGGTATGCAAATGCGAGTCGGTGCGTACCACTTTCCCTTCACTTTCTCCAGCAGCAGCAGCAACAATGGAAGGCTGGTGATCCATCGACCGACACTTCCGCCCACGACTTACTCTATAATCCTTCTTTCTTTGTCGCATTTGGTTAATTTCGGGGGCGCAGTTTTCCCAAAGATGGCCGACTTTTCCGGGGCCCCAACTCTCCCACCTCTCCCTCCGCCTCAAATCCCATCCCCTGCGTCCCTCCGCCCTTACATGCTCGGTGCTCTCATCTTCTTTCTCAGTCTCACCCACAGTTTCTTCGCAACTCGTTTCGCATATGCTTCCGTATCTGCATCGCAGACGAATCAATTAATCATCCGTGAAATTACTGATTCAGCTAGCCTTCATCATTTAATTGTTAGTGGCTATAGCTGCTCCAGCATTCAAGTCGTCTCCTCCAATTTGATCAACTTGCGCGTTCAAAAATACAAAAAGGAAAACCATGACTCCCCCCTCTACGAATTACAATTCGCGTAAATGGACGTTTTGATCCTTAATTTGTGCTTTTGTTTATAAGAAAATTTGGCTGGTCTGTCACTTGTTCCAGACCATCATTTACGACCCTTCGGGCCATCGCTTTCCTGGCCAGCATTTATCAGCAGGAGAGGAGAGATGAGGTATATATATATATTAAAAAAAGAAGAAGGTTGTCTCACTTTTCTTAGCCAATTAAGTCTAACCTAAGCACATGGTAAGGCCAACCTAAACAATCTTTTGCGGAGTCCACGACATCACTAGTTAAATTTACTGGTAATTATATATTAAAGGGATTTGGTGTTAGCCTACGATAAGCAAGGTTGTGGAAGTTTCCACTGGAACAGAAGCAGCAGGAGGACGCTCACGAGTTTTAATGACTTACATTTGGAATTGGAAGGGCCTATTCTTACGAAAGTTTGAAGGACGATGACGGCTCATGAATAATTAAAACAACAACCCAACATGTCCTGCTCCTGGTTCAGTGGTTCTGGTGGGGAGAGACTAAGGAGGGACAGACCCATTGAACTCGAATCGAGTAGCCGACTACTCTCTCTCTTGTGCAAACACAGCTAGCGGTGGGTTAATAAGTTGGGGGCCTACCACCGCACCGACGTGCTCCCATCGGAACCAAGGAAAAGCAGTTGAAGACGAGTTGTTCAAAAACAGGAAAAATCTAATTAATCAGATTAAACAACACCACACTCAACAGACAGCTACAAAAGAAGAAAAAGCTAAGTCCTCCTGCTTCTCGTACCATACTATACATTCACATCATCAGCCAATGTGTTTAATCCCATCCTTTGATGCAATACATCTTATAATGGATGGTGCTCAACATGAGGGAGGATTTTATCTCTTGTGCGTGTGTGTGTGTGTATATATATATATATATATATATATATATATATATATATATGAAAATAGTAGCTATTCAACTCTCATGTATCACACTTAATTATGAGAATTACCTAAACTATTAATTCAAGGAGAGCCGAGATGAAAATTCAGTTGCAAATATAAAAATCAAGTTGTTTTTCCTTTGTTCAAGTCCAAAATACCTTTCAAAAGATGAGCGAGAGAAAAGATAGGGAAACAAATAAATGTCCCTAAACTAATTTTTTTTCTTTTAAAGAGGTATTTTAGGCTATATAATTAAAAAGAGTTTATCTTTTCATGTCAAAATGCTTGTCAACCGAGGAGCTTATAATCATAACTTCTCAAAGGGATAGGAAACATAATTAGACTTTAATATATATAATTAATCTCTAGAACGGCCTTATAAAAAAGAAGCAATGTTGGCCTTAGTTTCTCCCTTACCTGCTCAAAATTGCTCGGATCTTCCATTTCGAAAGAGCTAAAGAAAGCGCTTGACTCTGCCACAAAAGGTCATAGGCACGTCTCAGGGTTTGGATATTTAATTTTTACAATTCTAAAATAACTCTGATGAACTACGAGATTAGAAATCCAATTAACCGGAGAAAGGAACGTTTGAGCCCTGGCAACGGTCACGATCAGAATTTCAAGTTTCACATCCTCAAGCATTATTTTATTTATATACCAAGCAACTTCACCATACGTACAGACGGGGCCTTACAGTTTCGAATGTTGAAAGGTCCACGGAAGTACTGCTACATAGGCGTTAGCTTCACAGTAAATTCACATACATGCAAATAGCTAGCCATACCCACCAGCTTCTCTTCATAATAGGCAGTGAATGCAAACTCATTCAGACAGACAGCTGCATGCGTCACAAAGTATTGGACGTAATTAACTAAAAATTTCAGAAAGGTTTCTTCCGAAACCAAAAAGATCATACAATTGAAACAAATTAAATATGAGGAAGCTACTATATATACCTGCACCATTCTTAGCTGCAGTTGCTGCTTCTTTAGGTTGGGATGCTAGCTCAGAAATCACTTGTTCACCAACTGCTTCAGCAAACATTCTCAATATATCTAACGAGATGAATTTTCAGAACGCCGACTGCCGTTATCATTGGGTGACAAATATCATCCATATATATATATACACTACCTCTGAGATTATCTCTGCAAGAGAGAGAGAGAGAGAGAGAGGTGGACTCAATATATATCTTAATTTCTCTTGTTTAAGGTCAAATTATCCTCTATGCTTAACATGTTTGTGTGGGTTTTCTTATTGAATGTAGAGTGAGTCATTATACTGTTCCTGAGCCAGTTGCGGCCTGTTTCTGTTTCGTCCAGTGTGGGTACCAGATCTTCTATTGCAAACTTGTTAGACTTTTTCCACTGATTTCTTGTCTCTTCTATATGCACGAACGAACCTGCAAAATTAAGTTGGGGTTTCCAATAACCCCGCGCGCCTTTTCCCTCAATAAGTGTTGTGAGGATTAATTCGAGCAACAATGCATTTCCCTTTCCCATACAATACCATTCAAATTAGTAGGGCAGTACGAAAGGGTTACAAAAATTTGCCCAAACAACAAATCACTGTTCAAATTTTTACACCTCAACAAACATAGGTGGTCGAAGAGCTGCTTACTGAAAAAATATTAATCTTTTAACATAAAAAGATTAAAGTAACTTTCGTTGGCCACGAGAGAAGATGATCTTTACAAGTGATAGGTTTCATCAATTTACATCAAATTAATGTTTTCTTTTGTCACTAGTCATCCCTTTGAGAATCTCACTTAACTACGTATTTATTAACTTTTAAGAGTTGAGCATCGAGTGGCAGCCTGCATTCCATTTGTGTTGTATATGATGTTTTTTCATTACTACAAAAAAAAGGATATTTATTGACAGGTGGAAAAAGTCCCGTCAGAAAACATTTATCTTTACTAAACATCAGTACAAAGGAATCATTACCAAAGTACATGGTTCCTGTCACTAAAACTTTTTTCCCTTTTAGCGTTCATACGAAAATTTCTATAGCAATAAAATTGCACGTATAAGATCCAAAATTAGAATATTTTTTATTAATTGGCTGTTCTTTGAGAATTTCACCTGAAAGTTAATGGGAATTGGTGACGCCTTCACAAACCCATTTCTAGGAAACCTGATTTTATAAAAACTAAGTTTTTTAGTAAGTTAAAAAAAGTTTTTTTTTTTTTTTGTTTGAGTGATGCACCCAAAACTTTTTTTTTGTGAATAACCATATGGGGGCCAAAGTTATTCACTCAGCTTTTCCCTTTCGGAAATCAATTAAAATTTTCTGAAAATGTTATCCAAACTCACCTAAGCAAATCAGGTTTTAGAAACAAAACCTGGTATAAGAAACAAGCTATAAATCTGTGACAAAATTGAGATAAACTTATGGATCACTCGAATAAGTGTTTTATAAGTATAAACCTGTGGAACACTCAAATAAGTGTTTTATAAATATGACCTAATTTTAAAATGTTCATTAGACCCTTAGAAACACCTTAGAGACCATTGAAAAGTTGATGAGCCCCTTATTATTTAATGGGGCTTAAGCCTACCTGCACATTATTCTAACTATTGGTACGTGCATAATTATATTGGTCTGACGAGGAAGGACTGACAGAACCACAGAGTTTTCGGCAATTAATCAGCAAGACAATGGATGTCATCAGCAATAAAGCAGATACGAGTATTGACACTGCTGGATCTGAATTAAGATAGTGACCACTCAAAAATGTTCCCGCAAATTAACCTGCGGTTGACGAATCATATGAGCTGCGGCCTGGGGACTATCGGTTGTCTACCCACACGTCCAAGTACAAGAAGCTTACTTTCTCTGTATCTTTTCAAATATTTTAATCAAATTATAAGAAGAAACAGTGCAGAAATCAAAGAGGAAAGAAAGAATTTGAGTATATATATATATATATATATATATATATATATATATATATATATATATATATATATATATATATATATATATATATATATATATATAACCCTTGCCAATACGTCTTTCATCATCCATGGCAGCATGTAGTTCCATGGCCAAGCATCTAGCAAAGTGAGAAGCAAGATGATTTTTTCATTTGTAGCGGGCATGTACACGGGTGCTTGTGCATGAGTGTGCGGTGGACAAAATAATCAGTCCAAAGAGATCTTAGGCTGTGGTACCCAAGTAATCAGAAGATATTGCACCAGAACTGGACACTTAAATACATGCCATACAAAGTGCCAAGATTATTATTCGACACATCACTGACGCGACACACATTAAAAGATGCTAGTACAGTTGGAAATCATACTTGGTAACACCTAAGACGCAGAGAAAAGGAACACTGCGAACGGCGCAAAAAATGCTTTATGCTTTATGGGAATCTGCACGTTTGAAGACACCAATTCCTAGTGATTCTTGAGCTTCAAAGCTCTTAATCGCGGAATTACAAGCAGCAGAGTACAAACGAGGGACATGAGCGTGAAGGGAACTACTATAATGCCTTTTCTGGAGGACCAGCTGTTCATGCTATTATTCTCCTCATCATCATCACGACTTTCCTGCAACACTATATGGATCAGTAAACTGACGACCACGACACGACATGCATACAGGAAAGAATAAGAGAGGAAAGGAAAATTAAGAAAAGAAGTTATTGCTGGCCTTTTTGCGGCTCGACAGGAGGCGCTGCTGCCGTTGTTCGAAGATCTTTTGTGCATACTTGTGAAGTTCTACATCGAGACTGTTCAAAGATGCTATATGCTTGATGGTACTCTCTGGAATACTTCTTCGTCCCTACATGTTTCATAGCTTTCAGAAATCACAACTAAAGGGCATTGCGAGCCCAATGTTGTGGGTCCGAGATATAGTGATGTGGACCAGCGTGATCAATAATCTTTTCTGTATGGCTTTTGGTGTGTAATCTCTTCCATACTTTACAGTACTTATTGTGCATTATTGAATGTTATTACTATTATTTATCCTTGGCACAAAATTATAGATCATTATTTACTTGATCTTGAAAGCTCTTTGACAAATCCTATCAATTTATGGAGATTTTATAGTTCACCGATTTAACAGAAAGGTAGAAAATGTAGATAAAAATCAATCGAGGGCCAAACAACAAAAGACAACATATGTAACAGAGAAAATTGCAACAATAAAAACTACAGCTGTCCCCACCCTTCCAGAGATGTGCATGGTGCATAGATGATATTTTTCAAGTGCCAGAGCAGGCTCGTAGATGTTATTTTCAGAAATTATTCATCATACAAAGGGCCATGAACCCCCTAACAATGAATAAAGGTAAGTGTGAACAGCAATTAACATAGAGGCATGATAATTAAGTACATCTACAGGACGAAATATGATCGAATGACGAGATGTGTCACTCACCACACTTTTCCCTGGGGCCTGTATGCGAAACTAGCAATTAAACAACTTTAGTATATCAGATTTCGTGCTCGAATTCAAGTTAAAACTTGATGCATGTTGCTAAAATACGATTTCTGCAGCCAAAGTGAGGTATAGCTCACATCAATCTGCTGTTAATGGACCGCCTTGTCCCAGAGCAGATATAGTAAACAAACGCCTTTTCCAAGAGCACACATGCAAACAAATGTTTGATATATTTACCTCTTTCGAGTAGAGGATAGGAGATACATATTTTAGAGAAGACGAACGCCGATCCGCTTCATACTTGCCCATTCTAGAGAGGCACTTGTCATAGGCCTCCATTAGTTTAGCTATAGTCATCTGCTATAGAAAGTTCCTTCATCAGTTGCTCGTTCACTAATTAATTGGGAGATTGTTATTGCGGAAAGTTAATGAGGAATTGGCTATGACTTACATTTGGGTATGGGATTACTTCGTCACTGCCGAAGATAACATCGTGTGGAAAGACGATAACAGCTGGATTCTACGCCACCAATCAAAAGATGGACTTGTCAAAAGGCTTGTTAACGGACGAGCTTCTCAATGAAAAAGGAAAGACAATTAATTAGCCTGTACTATATTATAAATCTCTACAACAGCTTAAGGAAAAAGATGCATTGACGTTTACTCCTTTTATCACGGACCTTAGCTAATTCTTGCTTACCTGCTCAGGATCGCTTCGATTTTCCATTACAGAATAGTTAAGGGATCCGCTTGACTCTGCCACAGAAAAGGTCATAGACACGTCTCAAGGTCGGATACGTTATGCAGTGACACAAGCATGCTTCTTACAATTCAAAAACGACTCTGATCAATTTGCAAGAGGAATCTAATTAATTAGAGAACGGATGAATATATTATTTGCTTCCCAGGCAACAGACTCAGTTAGAGTTTCCGGTGAATTTCATTGGTATCCTTAAGCAAGCATTTACCAAATAGCTCCACCATACGGATTTTGCTTCTTACTTTTGAGTGTAAAAGGGAAAGAGGCAAAACAAAGCAAACACAGAGAGTTTTAACGTGGTTCGACTCAGGATCGAGTCTACATCCACGAACAAAGGTTTCTCTCTCACACGCCTCAATCATTTGTGTGAGAGGTTCCATTAACATTTAAAGGAATACATGGGTCATTCATTTCCTGATTTTTAGGATCTTGATTGACATCAATATCTTGACGATATTGTTGGTTACCCGGCTGATTTTCTTTCCTAATCTTTTGATTGCCAGCGACACT
>JAANDH010000380.1:234126-255725 GCA_011799765.1 Nymphaea thermarum
CAGGCACATCCAAAGGTTTTAAGAAAGGCATAGTCAGGGATTCGGTTAAATAGCAGCTGAAAGGGACTTTTCATGTTTGTAACAGGTGATGGCAGACGATTAATAAGAAATGCAGCTGTAAGAAAGGCAAAATCCCAAAACTTGAGGGGAAGGCTAGAATGAGCAAGTAAGGCGAGTCCTGTTTCTACTATGTGACGATCTATGTCACATGGGTACGGGTACGGGTGCGGGTACGGGTACTGGTACGGGTACGGGTACGAACCATTTTAAAAAAACGTGGGTACGGGGGTACGGCCGTACACACAGACATACATATATATATATATATATATATATATATATATATATCAAAAAATTTGAAACAATAACAAAATGCTAAGGGTGTTCCTTTAAATACATTTTTCTTGAATTTTTTTGATTTTTACTAGTTTTTTTGGATTTTTTTAGATTTTTTCTGATTTTTTCTAGTTTTTTAAGATTTTTTTTGATTTTTTTTAGTTTTTTCGTATTTTTTTAGATTTTTTCTGAAATTTTCTGAATTTTTACTAGTTTTTTCGGATTTTTTTAGATTTTTTTTATTTTTTTAGATTTTTTTTAATTTTATCATGAAATTGGATCTGGAGCGAGTTGGCCCGGATCCAAAGTCGCTTCAGACCCAAACCCAAGATTCAAGTGAATTGGTTTAGTCCTGTATCGATTTTGTGTGAAAAATTTTAACTCTTTAAAAGAGTTTCATGCATTACCAATTACAAAGTGGTGGCGGTGGACAGCGGTGGGCTTGGTGGCGGCGGGTGGGCTCGGCGGTGGCATTTTTCCAAAAAAAATGGACAATTTTGGGCGTTGACCGTACCCCGTACGGTCAACGCCCGAAATTGCCGTACCCACGGGCGTACCGGTACCGTAGACGTACCCGTGTGACTTAGGTGACGATGTTTTCGCTCTACTCTCTCATTTCGCTCTACTCTCCCATTCTGCTGATGAGTGTGAGGGCATGAAATCCTTTAAGTAAGTGGATAGGGATCTATATTCTCCTCCCCAATCACTTTGAAATGCCTTGATGGGTCGCCCAAATTGTCTCTCAACAAGTTTTTGAAAGTCTCGAAAAATAGTCAAAACTTCAGACTTTCTTTTAATAATAAATAACCAAGTGAACCTTGAATATCCATCAACAAAATTAACATAATAATAATATCCTTGCACGGAAGCAATGGGCGCAGGGCCCCAAACATCAGAAAATATAATGTCTAATGGTCCATTTATTTCATGAGATGAACTAGAAAAAGGTAAACTATGACTCTTCCCCATTTGACATGCTTCACACAGAGAGTCAATTTTATTGAAACTAAAAGGAAGTCCATATTTACTAAGGACATGCTGCACAATTTTCATGGAAGGATGCCCAAGTCGCTCATGCCATTTTTGTTAAGTAGTTCGTTCACCAAGAAGAGCCGCTGGTTGACTTCCAATATCTCCCAAGTGCAGCTTGTAGAGCCCGCGCTCATTATTTCCCTTGAGAAGAACCTGCCCTGTCTTGGCATCCTTAACATAGCAAAATTGCGGGTGAAATTCAAGCAACACATCATTATCTTTTGTAAACTTGTGTACAGAAAGCAGATTTTTGGTGATAGATGGCACATGTAAAATATCTTTCATGATGAACTNAACTTAATAAAAGCTGATCTAATCTATACCATTCATCATACTTTGGATTCCGACATTTGAAGCCATTATTGTCATCAATCCATTCAGAGGGACATGGTTGTTTACCATCTATGAAACCCATGAGATTATAACTCTTAAAGAGAGGCGTAAACTGAGATTCCCAAATCAAATAGTTGTCCGATGCAAGCTTAATGGAAAGCAAATACTGAAGATTTGTAGGCGCAGGAAGAACTGGAAAAATCTGACCTGTAGTTTGAGATGTGTCTGGTGTAGCAGACTCTGAAGCATGATTGGTATTGTTTTCAGCCATTTTGAATAAAAAATCAAAGAGAGAGAGGACCCACAGCCGCACGTCTATTCCGTTCTTGCAACTTCAATGGTACCACTTGAAAAAATCCACAGCGCCACCCTGGTCTCAACTCAGAAAAATCTGAGATTAAGTAGATAGAAAGCCGAGATGAAGACGATTCCAACGAGCTAAAGATCGTCAAAAACGGGTGTAAGATGAATCAGCGCCGAAGATTTGAAAAAACAACAACTTTTGCCTTTTCTGCCGGTGAGAAAGAGGATTTCGGGCGGTGTCAACGCCCGGACACGTGCAACAAAGTACCAGGACACGATGACACAGTGTAGTTTGTGTTGTAAGAAGCCCGACACGTGCAGTGCGGGACACAGTGTCACTTGAAATACGTGTTTAACGCGACACGGAGGCGGGATTCGTCGAGAGGAGCTGTAGCGGTTGCGTGAGAATCGACGGGACTCGCGAATCCTTGTCGTGTCTTGCTGGAGATGATACGAAACCTTGGTTCTTCACCGATGACCGAAGAACACGGCGGAATATTCCGCCGGGATTCTTCGGGATCGCCGGAAAACGGCCTCCGCCCCGAAAAACTCCGATCAAACTTCAAATTCAGATTCTGAGCTCGTTCTTGGGCCAAATCGAGCGTTCTTGGGCTCGTTTTGCTCGGAATTTCGTCAGCAATCTTCTGATCCAGTGATAAACACGTTTTGGACCCGCTGTAGGCTGGATTGCTCGCTGGAATACTCGATGGTTGCAGAAAAGAGGGGTGACCGTGTCTGGAGCTCTGATACCATAAAAGGGAAAGAGGCAAAACAAAGCAAACACAGAGAGTTTTAACGTGGTTCGACTCAGGATCGAGTCTACATCCACGAACAAAGGTTTCTCTCTCACACGCCTCGATCATTTGTGTGAGAGGTTCCATTAACATTTAAAGGAATGCATGGGTCATTCATTTCCTGATTTTTAGGATCTTGATTGACATCAATATCTTGACGATATTGTTGGTTACCCGGCTGATTTTCTTTCCTAATCTTTTGATTGCCAGCGACACTGTTTCCTTGAGCGTTATCTTCAATAGAGTGTCACACGACAAACCCCAGCAGAGTACAACTGCAAACGTCAGTGCAAAAAGCATCTCAATATATTCACATAAATGCTACTTGTCAATTTCTCTACCAGCTTCTTCTCAAGCTAGGGCAGTGAACGCAAATTCATTTAGTCAAGTGCATCGCAGAGTATTGACGAATTAACCAAGTTATCTGTAGAGAGTCTTTCCAAAAACAAAAAGCCTATTGAACTCAAACAAATTAAATATGGGATGCTACTAGATATACCTGCGCCATTGTTAGCTGCAGCAGCTGCTGCTTTATGTTGAGATGCTAGCGCTTGCAGCTCCGAAATCGCTTGTGCACCAACTGCTTCAGCAAACATTCTGGCTGACTCTTTGTGTTTCTCAGTGAGTGCAATATGGAACATTTTGTCCAATCTTTCCTGAAATATACATCTAATTATTTAGTGGCAATGGTCAGTGCCCTTTTCCTAAGTTTCCTGGAAAATTAACAACATGCGGCTTCACTTGTAGGAAGAAGGCATTTCGTTGGGTCTGTCTACTCAACAGCTAGCAGTTGGCTGTGGTGCATTTGCCCACCTTCGCAACATCGAGTACGTATCGTCCAAGTGATGGGTGCTTCTGTACACAGCGGCGCACAGCGTGGGAATCTTTTAAGCAGGAATTGTTTGTCAATCCGGCTACCTGAACGATTGAATAGGAAAATTAACATGGTAAAATTCGAACTGCAGGCCCTTTAATTAGCTTTATCGATAAATGATAACCAGGCAGAAGGTGTAAGAAATTAATGGATGCATATGATATGGGTGCGCAGTCTCGTATTGTATATGTAAAAGCAGGTGAATACAACAATACGTGCAGTGAACAATTATGTGTACCTGAAAAGTGGCACCATTATGGATAAGTTCATGTGCAAGCAGATCATTAATAAAAGCATGTAATGGCATGGCGATCTCCTCGATGTCGTAGGGATTTTTGATTTCTTCCATTACCCTTTCATTTCTTCTAGCATCCCTCTGAAGACGAACACACACACAATGTTAGGCAAGCAAAAGAAGGTCTATTCATGAGCAGGGGCGTTAATGAAAGACTAAATTGTATTATTCAAAATTTTGAAAGAGGACCAAAATATGATTTTAAAAAAATTCTTATACAAACTAAATTATTTTTTTTTTCACATTACATGGATCTTTTTAAAAAAAAAAAATTTTGAGTGGGGTCATTGCCCTGCTGGCCTCTTTGATTCTGCCCGTGCCCCTGTTAATGAGGCAAATCATTGAGATGAACTTTTTAGAACACACTTACAATGCACACGCTGGTGCACATTTTTTTTGTGTACCAGTATATTTAATGACCAAAAATGCCCATGATTAATAGGAAAAAAATACTTTTTGTAAGGAATAAAAAAGACATAAAAAGTTAAAACATTAAAATGACATTTTTCAAAATAATTTCTAAAATACCCTAGCTCCTATCTTTCTTTCCTTTTTTTTTTTGGTGTATATGCGTGTAGCGGTAGCACATATCATCAATACCTTTGAACTACTAATAAGGTTATTGCTATATATATATATATATATATATATATATATATATATATATATATATATATATATATATATATATAGAGAGAGAGAGAGAGAGATAGAGAGAGAGAGAGAGAGAGAGAGAAAGAGAGAGCCGATAAAATGAGAATACATAACAAAATTTGAGAACAAGAAGTTTCCTATCTACAAGAACAAACCGCAAAAACAGAAACAAAAGGACAAAATATATAATACAGCTGCACAGTAAAATGGAATAAGAGGGGTGGGGAGAGTGTGGATAGACGGAGTAGCACAATCACCCAGCTGCAGACAAAGGACGGCGCCGTATCTGAATAGCAAAGGACATCCTCATGTACAAGACGAGCCACAAAATTTGGCGATGAAAAGGTACCCCTAAAGACTCTGTTATTGCACTCATCCCAAATGTGTCACCAAGAGGAAATGAACCACTACTTCCAAACACGACCCCAAGAAACAGCCAGGTGTGAGGAAGGACAAAAGAGAAAAAAAAAACGAATGAAAGGTGGGTCTGGAAGGCTACTAACAAGAGAAGGCCAAACAGAGCCAAGAACACTAAAGAATAAAGTGCACAGTCGCGGTGAGACAGAGAAGACATTGGTTAACTAAACTAATACCAAGGCGCTGCAAGTTAAAAGAGAGAGAGAGAGAGAGAGAGAGAGAGAGAGAGAGAGAGAGAGAGAGAAAGAGAGATACTCACTAATAGCCATACCTCAATCATGGCTTCGGCCAGTTAAGTGTTAACCAAACGGCGCACTAACTTTCATTTTCAGCAGGCAGAGTGGGGAGTGAGAGAAAGAGATTGTCTGTGCAGTAAGAAATACACACAACGAACAACAAAAAAGAAATACACACAAGAGAAAGCAAAAAAGTCAAGGTGAACTTACACTATCTTCACTATTGGCTTCTTTCAACGTATAGGCATAAGACCATATATATTTTGACATTTATAGCAACATATGTTCAACTCAAAACAAAACAACAAACACTTATCTCACGGGTTTTTCTAACCTAGTACAAGAACAACAATAATGTAGACTTTCTCTTTCAAGCTGATAGAGTTTTGCTCATATTGCTCTTCAAAATCACTTATATCATGGTTGGGATGAAGCATACTTGGTGTGCATGGTCATTCGCCTTCTCTTCTTTTTTCGTCCTCTCACTCTTTTTTTTCCTTCCTTTGGGGTCTCATATGGAATTTCTCTTTCCAAACTCTTCTTTAAATGCTCTTCTACAAAGAACCCATTACTTTTTACAGAGTTCTTCATATATGCTTTGTAATTAAGTCAACCACGTCAAAATAAGAACAGTACATTTATGGAAGACAAAAAATATTTTTCATTGGCCAACAGAAGAGTAAGAGCTACTTTGATTCCACATTAAAAACTGCCTCTCTAGAAGGTAGCTCTCTGAAAATTTTACTTAAAAGTTGAGTATGTATTTATTATCTTTCAAATTATCATCTTTCAAAAGTTAGCATCAGGTTATTATTATTAGCTCAAGCATTGGGCTGAATTAATGATTCGGTGGAGGCACGTGGGGTTTCCATGGAGCTTATGCTCACTCATTTTTTGAGACGTTAATTTATGTTGATATGTGGGTGAATTTGGGTACGGTTATATGGAATAGCTCTATGAAATCCGGGTCAAAATTTGTTAAAATATATTCAGTGACCCATGAAAAAAAAATCTGAAATCTTATTTAACAATCAAAAGTTATTTATTAACTTTTGGAGTACTTATTGGATGACATCCTGAAAAAAAAAAAAGGTCTTGTGAAAAGTAGCTTTTGAATTATCTTTTGAAAACTGGCTTGTTTGTGTGACACGCTCAAAACAATTGCTTTTTCTTTTTCTTGTTTAAATAACTAGAGTAGAGAGGATAAAGGGTAGCGATCTTGAACCTAATTTTCACGCCAGCCAAACTACACTCCAAAATTGTAGTTTCTCGAAACGGCAATATCGGGAGTGTCGTGTTGAAACATTCTTTTAAATAAATGTTTAACGGTTGAATAATCGAGTTGTCCTTTGCTAAAACATTGGACAGTTTTGTTTTTAATGGTCTTCACTTCACAATGATAATGATAAAAAGTAAGAGGGGCTAGCAGTAGCAGGCAGCAGCAGAGATTCCTGTGTGAAATTGGTCCGACGCTGAAGAGGGCAGAGGGTCAGGGGCCATGTGAATATGAGGCGAAGGCGCAGACAGAGAAGTTTTACTGCAGAAAGAAATGAAAGGGGAGAAAGAAATTTGGTTACCCTTGCAAATAGGTCTTCAATCGTCCATGGGAGAAGGTAATTCCATGGCCATGCATCTAGCACCGTCATATCACGCCATTCTCTCCGAAACTTCTCCGTGATTTGGGTGGCGGAAGCGGAATGAGCGTGGGCCAGAAACCGAGCTGCCCATTCCACTGCCTTCTCATAGCTGCTCACTACTCGATCCACCGGATGCCGCAGCACAGTGAGCACCGAAGTTTTGTCCATCGGTAATTTGGACGTCAAGTCGTACCCACGGTGTGCGACAAACACTCTACACTTGGACTCACTGCACGCAATGGCAACTCGGATCCCACAATTAACCAATCCTTAACGTTACAGGAAGAAGGAAAGAAGCCCCACGGGGCCAAGTGAAGTTAAAGTAGAGAAGGGATCAGGTTTCGGACCTCGGATCGAAGGGTAGATCTTCGCCATATGAGCAGGGGCACTCTAGGTTTCGGAACAGATGCCTCAGAAAGCTAACACACACACACACACAACCAAGAAAAAGGTTAATTCATGGTGGTAATGTGTATCCGCACCACCCACAAAACAAGCATGATCGGGCATTCACAAAATAAATCGAAAAATTTTGGCCGGGGCATCTGGATAACACCTCTAAAACTTCGTTTTTACAAAAATCTAACCACATTTTGTAAAAACCACCTAGTTTGGTTTTTTAATGAGTTCTTGAAAGCCTAGTTTGCCTATTTGTATGACCAGCTAAAAACCAGACTAAATGGTTTTTGTTTGGGTAAAACAAAAAAGAGCTTTTGAGGATGAGTTCGTTAGATATTTAATGAAAGTTACAAATATGATTGTTCGCAATTATATACATAGACAACCTTTGGGAGATTTTATAAATAATTCAATAGATACATTCTATTTGCACGGCTTTCAGTTTCTTGAGATGGATGCTGTGATTGGGTTTTTAGCACCATATGATAATATTGCCCTTAATGGCATCATTGGTTGTGCGTATGCTAATTCTTGAGAGAATTAATATGGTTAATTAATGAACCAAGTAATAATATAAGTACCATGGCCACCAATATCATTCTCGGGTTTTTATTAGCAAGTGTTTTTTGTCAAAGTTGCTTTTTTTTTTTAGGAAAATCTCAAAAAAAAATCTAAGATTTTTTTTTTAAAAATCAAAATATTTGTTAGGCAAAAATACAAACTAATACTTGTACTATATTGCATTTAGAAGGTCATGTTAAACGCTTAAAACTAGAGGAAATAAAACAATGAAACAAAAGTTGAAAAAAAAAAATAAAAAACAGAAAATTAAATGAAACATCATGATAAAATCAAGTTAAATATTGCAATAAATTGATTTTAAACGATTTTTTCAAAATACAGCAATTTTTTTATTTTTTTTTTATTTTCTTCACTTGTTTGTTAATATCGTGATATTGTCGAAATTATCGTGATATTTGTAGCTACTATTACATCTTGGCTTTTTATCAAATCAATTATCTTGTGTAATTGTCAAGTACTTAAGGCCCAAGCTCCCATTTAATGACCATTCATTTGCACACTGAAAAACCATACCTAAGAAATAAATGCAAAATAAATACACAAAATCCCCCTTCAAAATTTTTGTTTTTGATGAAAAACTTGGGGGGTCCAGGTTTTTCATCTTCATGTAAAAAACGCTGTTTTGTGAAAACCCATTTCATTTTCTTGTCCTCCCAACACTTTCTGAGAGTGGTTTTGGTCCAAACGCGCCCATACTTAAGAAGTAGAGAGAAATAGAAACACTTGCCAGTGGAAGAATGAGCGACCACCGCTTCTCGGCACATGGAGGAAGAAAAGCAGGTTTTGCAGACTGGACTGTTGCGCTTCAATACTTGGAGGCCCATCAGCGATAGATCCATCTCTCCACCCAAGCACGACGCTTTCGCAGCTCTCGAAATCTTCCTCGTGTGAAGACGCAACGGCTATTAATGTTGGCAAAATGACCGCTGATGGGATGGGTTGCATATGCGGGGCGTTTGAAAAAGATTATATCAATGGCGGGAAAGGGAAACCAGAAATGCAGCTAGGAAGACAGTAGTAACACGCATGAATTATGTGGCTGCTTCCACACATACCTGCCGCCAAAAGCACGGTCAGAATCCAAGGAGGCATCTCTCGATTCTCTCCCTCTCAGTGAAGGAAGGCCTTGAACAAGTTTAGACGAATGGAGTTGGAGACGACAGATGAAAATGTAGCAAAGCGGGAATGGGAAGGTAAGATGTCCATTTCACTCTGCGGTGATTACGCTTCTTCTGCGGGGGTGACACGATGTTGACAGAAAAAAAAAAATCGATTTCCCAACACCTGGAAGCTTTAAAAACAGTGGTGGCTTTGGCATCATCTCATCTGCTGACAGCCCCGTCGCCTCTGAGCCCCCTTTTGCCCACAAAGTATTAGTATTGCACTAGCCCACGTTGTACAATTGGCCGCAACCGTAAAAAATAGGCTAAACGTCGAACAAAATACAATTTGCCGATGGTTGCAAAATATACTGTTGAAGTACACTCCTGCACTCGAACGAAATACATATTGACACTATGCTAATCATCAAATGATAAGGAGAAAAAAGAGAGGGCAAATTGATTATGCAAGTCGAGTGTTTCCCCAGTTCACAACACTTAGAAATGATAAAATTAAACCCAATATTGCCTTAAACGTCTTAATGCATGCACTCATGCATGTGTTATCTCTCTTGTCCGAAAGACTCGTAAAGGTGGGAAAAAGAACAAATGAAAAACTGTAATGAATACTCCCATCCACAAGTGGCCTTTTACCCCGTGCTGTTTCGGATTGTCAAAATATTCTACTGTCATGATTTTCCCCAAAAAAAAAAAAAAGATATATAGAAAAAATAAACACGAATACTTCAAAATGATTTTAAAAATAATAAAGTAATAAATTGCGTGCATGCGCCCAAATCAGCTAGTGAATCCTCTTCAATTTTCCACTAGTTCCATTTGGACCGTAAGGACGATTCATTCAGCGGTAGTTTTTACAACACCACCATCTACCATGTCACCTGCATCGTTCTAAACAACTAAACTATTTCTTAAATTTGTTTAGTCGAACATACAAATAAGACTTTCATCCACATATTAGATCCTAATTGACTGTTTCTAGAAAATTTTACTTTTAAAACCAAGTAAATCCACCCAACTCCCCATTTCTACAGAAGTATGTGCGGTCTAACTGCAGCACATGAAAAACCACCTTCTAGTTTTAAACTCCAGACGATCTAAAACAAGCTTAACGAATCGGCTCAAAGAGATGTACTCACCTTAAACGGGTAGATCAAAAGCTTTAGCCGAATCAGATATATATTCTGTAACTGATCATACTAAGCGGGCTACATTTATCAGGAAAGGTATGTTAAAAGTAATTCATCAAAGAATACATCTAGCTCTCAAGAAATCCCCATGCATCCAACAGCTCAACAGCTTAACAATGGGGCGATGCAAGAAAAGCTTATGTTATTTCTTGGTAGCAAGTAGTTAAAAGATGATATATCCTAAGAAATCACCGAGAACAGATTATATGGAGTCCTGGCTTGATTTCATGCTTGCAGCATGCAACTTCTTCTGCTCAAAATTTAAGCGACTGCTCCTGCTCCTGCCCCAAGGAAGATGGGACGAACGGGTTTAAAAAGGAAGATGTGCGAAATATTAGTAGGAGAGACCAGATATGGGATGACGGAGCCGACCTACGGAGCTCATCTCATTGTCCTACAAACTCGATTAACCATGCACAAAGGATATCTGATTCTCTAGATGAGCCGCAGTAATCTACAAAGACCGTAGCTGCTAACCCATTTAAAAGTGGCCACCCACCACTTCTTTTCTTGCGGATCATGCAGTGAGGCTCCAACGTGAAGTGATCAGAATCAGATACATCTCTCTCTCTCTTAACCCAAACAATGCCACGTGACTTGGGGACCCTACGCAAAAATTCTGCAGAGCAATATGTCTTTTGGTCCCACTGCTTAAAACAGTTTGATTGTATCACAAAGGCCTTGACGTCGTGGTGATTCCCTTCCGCCCCATGAGTCTGTCCGGCCGGTGAACTCACAGCACACGCCCTAAATTTTGGGCATCCCAGCATATGTCAGATGGACCCATTGGACGCCTTTTTCAAGAGCAGATATATACCAATCTTTTTTTCAGAAGACGACAGGAGATATATATACATATATATATATATATATATATATATATATATATATATATATATATTAGAGGAGATGAGCGCCGACTTAAGGCACACGTCATAGGCCTCCCGTAGTTCTGCTAGACGAAGCTCCGTTGGTTCATCAATGAATCGGAGAATTTCATTACAGAAAATTAGCTGGGAATTACCCATCCGCTTACATTTTGGTCTGGGGTTACTTAGTTGTTTCCGAAGGTGACATCGCGCGGGGAAGGTGAGAACAGCCGGATTCTAAAGGTGAGAATAGCCGGATTCTATGCATCGACCAAAGGATGGACATGTCAAATTTATTCTTGTCAACTGGCAAGCTTATAATCACAACTTCTCAATCATGTGGTTGGTGAGACATTGAGCTTAATTGAGACCTTAAGGTTGTATAAAGGCCTTACAGATATGTGCTTCAAACGCAATTTTGACTACCCAAAATGACATTTCCTCGTTTCGTACTATTCAAATTAATAGAACAACAAGAAAGACTTGAAAAAAATGGGGCGCTTATGGTATGGACTACTGCTTAACTTTTACATCTAGTTGTCACCTGCATCGTTGTAAACATTTCTTAAAATTACTTACTTCAAGATCACATGCAGATAAGGTTTTTCTAACCACACATTTTCGGAAGGGCTAAACTCCTGAAACATTTTGCTGTAGGAGTTTCTCTTACTACCAAGTAAAGAGCCTATCTCTAGGTTGCAAAACTCAGGAATGTGTGCGGTATAATGGCGACATATGAAAAGCTACCTTTGAGTTGCAATGGGCAAGCCTTCTATGCAACTGGATCCCACCTAATAAAAGCTGTGCTGAAGAAGAAGAATGACATTGATGTCCTTACCCTTTTCTAAACAGTAGTAGAAAAACCACTTTTCAACTTGAAAAAGGAAGCATTAGGGATCAGAGTTTTCTACACTTTCTATCGTTTCGTGATTTAATTAAACAGCAGTTTCGGTCGTTCAAAGCAATAGGGAGTCTTGTATAACAAAAATCAGGAAGACTAGCCTCACATTTAGAGTTAAATTCAACGAAGGCGGGCCAGTGGAAATTTTCTCAAACCAACTTTCCATGCTGTCCTTTTCATTTCAACGCCACACAGGTAAAACTAAAGACTAGCTAGCATTCCATAAATCAGTGTGGTGGGGGTACCAAACAGATTTGACACGAACTTCAGACCCTTGGCCCTTAAACTCACCCTGCTTGCCTCCTGACATCGGACTTCTCCCTTTTACATGTACAGAATTTCTTCTTGACAATGACGTTTTATGATAAATAATATGTAGTTCCGGCCGTCAACGGATACTCAAGGAAGCGGGTCAAAGAAATTCAAGGTGATTTACTCAACTTAACCGGATGGAGAAGCTTTTGTCGAATAAAAGAATATATTATACAACTGATGCTAACCAGGGTACATTTATCAAGAATGGTGTTTCGAAGCTCGTATTTCTGTACAATATGAAGAAAAGTACAAATAGTTCAAAATTTACATTGTGCTCCAGGAATCCCCATGCATCCAACAGCCCAAGTGACAGGTCCTCAATAGCTGAAGAAAGAGCCGACGTGAAAAAGTTACTTTATTTCTTGGTCCCAAGTACATTGAGAACAGATTAAATCAAATCCTTGCTTAATTCCGTGGCTGCACAATTAACTCTTTGCCTGATTCCATGCCTGTGCCAAGGAATTTCTTCTGCTTGAAATTTAAGCGACTGTTCCCCATTGAAGGATATGAGATGAACAGCTAGCCTTTAGTAAGAAATGTGCAAGATATGAGTAGCAGAGATCACATAATGTGTGATGGAGCCAATCTCCAGTATGCATCTACAAAAAGGATATCTGATTCTCTAAAGACGCTGTAATCTCCAAAAACCACAGCTGCTACAAAAGCCATAGCTGCTAACCCACTCAACTTGCCAGCCACCCCTTCTTGTGGACCACGCTGTGAAGCTTCATCATAAAGTCATATACGTTTCTTATGCTGATGAAAGAGACAATAATGGCACAACCTTTGAATTACGGACCCTACATAGAATACTGAACGGCAAGATGCCTTTCAGTTTCACTGCTTAACACTTAGACTTTCAATTTCAAAGTTCTCCGTCGCACATTTACAAGATAGAAAACAAAGAGATGGGAGAGCAGTATGATGACGATCAAAACTCTTTTAGGCAACCAATCGAACATGTTATCATGCAGTTGATTTCCCTGCAACAACAATAAGGAAGTTGATTCCAGTTCATCAATGGATCCTATCAAAGTGCGACCATCTGGAAATAAGACTGAAAAACCATAAAGATAACCCTGTCAAATGTGAATTTGCAAATAATACTCTTTGGACTGCACTGAGGCATCAAGTCAGGAATATAACACATGACCTACTTCTTTTATAGGAGGAAAAAAAAAAACATAAAGTGATGTTCTTTTAAAAACAAAGAAACATATTCATCACTTTTCTTGCATATGCATGTGTGTTTTTTAGGTATTCAAAATATTACAGGTTGTGGTATGATATTTACAAGATCTAGTCTTGGTGCTTCAGAGATGAATCTGGATGTCATACAGTAAATATAGGCATATCAGGCTCAGCACTAATACCTTGGCAAGGGAAGGTATTGAGAATTTCTGTTTAAATAATTAGTACATTTGATTCTGAAAAAAGACATGTCATGGAAAAGGCATAACATGTTAGACTGCACAGGTTTCACTGCGTTCCAGGAAAAAAATATTAAGGTAATACGTATCTTACATATGATAAAGAGACAAAATGATAGAAAGTAGTCGCATTCTTGTGAAAATTCAAGACTAATTCAAAATGTCTGGTAGTCCAAAAATACCACGATACTTTAACTCTTAAATTAATTTAATTATAAAATTCAATTATGCAGACTTTTCAAAATTGTAAGAAATTGTTTAAGGTTACATGTGAACTTGTTGTGCAACGTCAGATGACCTGGGCCTACATGCCAGAGTTGGTGCACACGCTTGGAATGCTGAACAGATCACGTATTCATATAAGTAAAAGTAATGTCATTGGATTTCACAAAACACCATTTAGGTTTATATTTGTATTGGCACCCTCTCAGCTAGGGCTGCACACGAGCCGAGTCTAGCTCGGCCGGCTCGAGCTCGGCTCGACTTATATTTAGCTCGACTCGAGCTCGATACGAGCTTCAAAACTTCAGCTCGAGCTCGACTCGAGCCACTGCCGTCGAGCTCGACTGTACAGTTTTCCTCCTTTTTCGTTGCATTCGAGGTGGTGAGGAAGAAAAGGGCAGCCGAAGTGGGGGAAGAAATGGGTTGTCTTGGGAAAAGAGAAGAAAAGGGCGTGAGGCTTGGGAAAAGAGAAGAAAATGGTGTGAGGGGGAAGAAATGGGGTGTTGGGAAGGGAGAAGAAAAATAGCGTGAAAGGGAAGAAAGGCGGCGTCTTGGGAGAAGTAAAAAAAAAATTACGTGGTTAGGAGAGAGAAAAAGGGGAGGGAAAAAGGAGAGGGAAACTTTTAAACTTAAAAATAGTTTAAGAAGAAAAAAAGGAGGGAAGATTTTATAAACCTCAAACAAAGAAAATTACACTCGAGCCGAGTCGAGTTTAATCGAGCCGAGTTCGACTAACTCGAACTCGACTCATTAACATACTCGAGTTTATGTTTAAACTCGAACTTGACTCGTATAAAAACGAGTCGAGCTCGAGTCGAGTTTACTCGAGCGAGTTCGAGTCGAGCCCGAGTTGGCTCGACTCGTTGTGCAGCCCTACTCTCAGCTCATAGGAGCACTCTATGCCATACAGGTGTAGGGTGCATCTAATGGTGCAAGTACGACAGCGGGTGTGGCATTTTTCCCCCAAAAAAAACATGGGTGAGGGTTGGAAATGATATATATATATATATATATATATATATATATATATATATATATATATATATATATATATATGAAACTATGAATAAATAAAAATTATCTATGAATAATAAAACTACCAATAAGATTGTTTACAAAAAGTAATAAAAGTAAGAATTAACGATTAAAAAACTATGATTTTATCAATGATTCAATAGAAAGGAAAGCAATTTGTTTGTTTCTGCACCCAAGCTGTACCCAACGCCATTCAGGTGCAGCGACCTTTTTGAAGAGTTCACGCTAGTTATGGAGATATCCAGCGTACATAAAAAGCAGAGCCAATATACTTCTCAAGACCCAAGTTCTGTGTATGTGAAGCATCAACTACTACATTGTAGAACAAATGAGTAAGCAACAACCAATTTTGTAGACCTTTCATAATGGAACTCTTCACTCCAATTTTAAATTCAGGTTCAGGATGCATGTTTATCTATATATCACTAGAAACAGCATCATGCTAAATAATAAGGCATAAATGACATGTTCTACAAACTCAGTTTTTCAAGAAACCAAATTTGCTGACCTTTTCACTGATTCTTAGCATGAAGAGTTCCCGCTGTTCGCTGAAGATTTTCTGTGCATGCTTATAAAGCTCTACGTCAAGACTATTAAATGACAGAATCTGCTGTATAATACTGTCAGGTACATGAAGACGTGCCTGCAAATACCAAAATTTAAAACAACTACAATGTTTCAAAAACAAAAGGTATTATTATTGGCTTTTTGAGCCATCACCCAAACAATATTATCTAATCAAATGGAAGGCCACCAAAGCTGACTACAGCTGTTATGATGACCAGTCCTTATCTCCAGGGTCATTGTAGTTCAAGCCTAATCCAGCTCAAACCAATGATAGACCTCTGGATCAACAGGAATTAACATAGATGATCCAGATAAACAAGGCAATCCTTTTCTTTCCCTAAGTGAAGATAGGTGTTGTCTTAACATGTGCAAACTGAATATCAGCCAGATAAGATAGGATCTTCTTAAATCTTCCAGCTAGCTTACTTTACACAGAGCATGTTTCCCAGCATCCACAAGGGAGGAACGTGTATGTATACATGCATTCATACATATAAAGCACACACTCAAAAACAATTCTGAAACATCGTTAGAAACATCTAATGAGAATGAAAATTTTGATCAACACAAAAAAATATTAGAAGTGAATACAGAACCAGCAATCAGGGGAAATAGAAGAAGTTAATGAGAATATGTTCTGCCCAACACTATTTTGACCTTGTCCATGGAGCATCTTGATGTGCCCAGGAATATCATGACGTAGATGTGCATGCCAAGAAAAGTGGTATTCGTATGACATAGGTTCACAGCTTACAGAGAAAGACATTCTAGCCTGAGCATGGAAAGGTCCAGTCTGGTCCAAGCAGCATATCAAGCTGTCCTTCAGCTTGGTAGGTACTAATGGTCCATAAACTATAAAGTATCTTCTTCTAATCTTTGAATTTTGTGGTTTTTCCAAGTTTTTTCTTTGATATACTTTTATGTAGGATTGCAACTAGGACGTCAACTAATACATATACTTTATGTAGGAGCACTTCTCTAAATTAATTGAAACATATTCCCACGTATTTTATATTTAATTTATGAGGTATTGAACATTGTTCATGTCCGTCATAGCAACTCTTTTGTCAGTGTTCCTTGCTGGAGCCAACCTTGTCAAGATTAAAGGGCATATATCACAAGTCACAACCTGCAAAGTTAATATGACATGAATCATTGTGCAAGAACAGAAACAAAAAAAACTGATGGATGTCAATTTTTCTTTATCATGAAAACATGGGTTTGTCGAAGGCTCGAAGCTGCAACATCAAACGTCCTAAAAAATAATAGTGGTTCACTGCTCATATATGGAGGCAGTTTTCAGGCTAAACGATGAAGTACACTCAAGTTCTTTTGTAAAGCTTGGCTAGATCATATGTCACAAACTATCATATTCACCTCTTTCGTAAAGTTTGCAGGAGAAATTTTTTTCAGAGATGATGTACGTCGAACAGATTGCGATTTGCGTAAACTGGAGATGCACTGCTCATATGCCTCCATTAGTCTTCCAACAGTCATCTGCTACACATAAAACCATTTCGTTTTTCATATAATACCAACAGACCCTCCTACATTAATGAGTTAGAACTTTGCTGTATGGGAACAACCTTTTTCCCTCTTCTAGTCAATGTAATTAAATCTTGAGTTGATATTGTATCTGTAAGAAGGCTGGAAAAAATATGTACACTTACATTTTGATTTGTCACTGTCAAATTCCCAGAAGAAACATTGCGCAGAATATTATCATCATTAGTATTCTAGCATACAAACAGCATAGATTTGTCAGCCTACGAATAATTTTTTAAGAAGCATAAACACAGTATAAACTGATATCACCACAAACATGTCATATTCACCTGCTGGTGACTTGAATCTTCGATTTCAGGATCATTAATCAAAGAACCTGATTCTGCAGCAAAAGGTCATACTCCCAATTCAAAACCGAAACAGAAAAAGATATAACCAGCCACATTCCAGAAAGCAAAATAGAGCTCCGGGCATTATCTACTTCTCCAAAGAAAGTTTAGTGTGACCTTCTAATTGGATAACTAAAGTACCAGTGGTTCTACCACTTTCTTATTCACCTTTTCTTTTTAGATACAGACAAGGGTGACCCAATGGTAGATCGAAAAGGAGAATGTGATGGTTAGGACGAGAAAATGATGAGGATGACAAGCAAAAGTAATGGCACACCACACACACAGTTTGTCTAGTGGGAACCTACCTTGTGCTTCAACACAATAACCAAGTGCATTAAAGAAAGCAAAAATTCCATGAAGCTCCTTCTAGTGCATGTATCACAAAATAGTAACTAGAAGCATGGCTGCATGGGTCATTACCACAATGATGGCATGTATATTCAGTATCTCAAGGAGGCCTGAACAAGATATCAAATTAAGTAACTGAAGGCATAAGATCAAAATACAAGGGGAATCAGACAGAAGAAGACAATGATATCTTTATTCAGTACTATCTTTAGCTGGTTCCCAATTTGTTGGGTAACATTCTAGCAAGATTTAATGGTTTATTTGAAGATAAAACCGGTGCTCATTCACCTTCCGCTATATGATTTGTCAGTAACATTGTAATGCACAGCACTAGGTTGCACCTCTCACTTTTGAAGAAACAGAATTAGATTATCCAAGTACGTCCTTAGTGCCTCAAGAAATTAAATGGAAAGTAAATAAGATTACCTGTCCCGTTGTTAGCAGCTTCTTCAGGCTGAGATGCTAGCACTTGTAGCTGGGAAAGTACTTGTGCACCAACAACCTCTGCAAACATTGTGGCTGACTCTTTATGGTACTCGGTAAGTCCAACATACAGCATCCTCTCCAATCTTTTCTGAAATATTTTGGAGGCATCAAGTCTACTTTCTTACTTTCCATAAAAAACGCAACTAGATACAAGACAGACTGTTCACCATTGAATCAGCTCATTTTTGTCTAAAACCCACCTTTGCAACATGAAGTATATATTTTCCAAGCAAGGGGTGCACTCTGACACAGCGCCTAATTTCTTGTGACTCAGCTAAGCAAGAATTGTTTGTCAACCCTGTAACCTGAAGAAGTAGCATAATTTCCACAAATTTTTGCAAGAAATCACAAATAAATATACAGTGGTTGGAGAAAAGTGAGCCAGAAATTTAGAAGCTAATGGATGTAAGGGCTTTGGATGGTTTACTAATCCACTTTATAATTTTCACATTAATGCAAGATAACACAAACACATGAACAGATAATACCTAGAACATGTGAAGTGACATAACTTAGATAACTGAACATAAATAACCTGTTTATCAGAAATGATCCCATAAAGAAAGGCACAAGCAGGTTGGATATATCTAGTTCAGTCTAAGGAACTCAACTGGACTAAGCATGTCAGATCAGTAAAACAACCAACTGAGAATCAGGCTCATGAATGTGTATCTTTAGTTTGCCTCTCTTTCGGGAGCGTGCTAAGACTGGCTAGCAATGAGTGGAGTACATAACAGTACTTAGGTTCAGGCAATGATAGAAACACATACTTTCTAAAAGGTTCCGCACCCAGACCAGAAACAAAATAAAGCAAGTCTGGGCTTGCTGAAAAGCTAAGACAATTAAGAATTAGATCTGTAGGCACAAAAAGAAATTAGGACTCATTACTCAGAACTTCCAGCCCAGGGAAAGTCATTGCTGGAAAGCTAAGAACTAAAAGAATTAGATCTTAAAGGCATAAGACAAACTTAAGGCTCAGAAAATTACAAAAAATCCAAAAGTCAATCTTTATCTCAGACATTTCAGATCATGTTATGCATGTAGAAAATGATAAAACTGCTGCAACTTGGAAGAGGTAAGTAACACAGACCCTTCAAAAAGTTGTTGCACCTGAATCATGTTGACTGATGTGGGGGTGTGGCTGCAGCTTGGTTGCAGCAACAGGTTATCTTTCCTTTTTGGAATAATTGGTAGAATCATGGTTTATTAACATTAGTTTTGTTATTTGTGGACAATATTTATATATACTTACCGCAACCACACCCTGCACCTGTGCAACATAGTGGAAGTCTGGAAGAGAAGCATCTCACAGCTCCAACACTGAAATTGGCCTCACAATGGTTTCTCAAAAAGCTTAGGAAATCAAGATTTCATGTATGGTAGGCACTAGGCAGAGACATGAAATGTCTCACATATGATCAAAACTCAGACAATCACAAATTTTCTCTGCAATTATGCTCAAAAGGCAAAAATTGAATATGACCCTTCCAGCAACCCTTCTAAGATGTTCTTCCACTTATGCAGCATCTTAACACCAAATCTCATAATTAGACAGTCAAATCAAACAAGAAGTGGCTGATCTCAATAACTCAATCCCCGTTGGATAAAGGAATTCTCAATGTAGCCAATGTGATATAGGATGTGGTTCACAATGTCTACAGCCAAAACCTTAATTGAGTTTTGACCATTAGGGTCTGACCAACATAATTCCCGAAAATGCCCTTGATGTGAAGGCTTATGGATTAATATTGCCTCATGCGAAGGCCTGAGATTGGGTAACTTCCTTGCACTTGGTTCTATTGTATGGTTGCATGGCTACATATGAGGGGCTTGGACGGTCTAGGTAGGAATTGTTCCATTCGACTGTAGACAAAAACGTCTCTGAAATGTCACAGGCTGGCAAACTACTACTTAATTTGTCAGAGTCTCTGAAAACCAGCTAAGGATAGTGCCTGGTGACTTGGTCCACTAGCCATTCAACTACATCAGTGTAGAAACTTCAGATGTGTAGTAAATATTTGGAAGAAAACTAACCACCTCCATTCAAAAGAAAAACAAAACAAAGGCTGTATGCTCAAGCCATCATGTAGTTTACAACATGTAGTGGGAAAAATTGTCAACGTGACTGACTATGATAACTTTAAGGAACACAGGAAATTAAATGCTCAAGCAGAATAAATGTCTTTGACAACCCAAAACAATTTTGAACTTCCAAAGATGAGAATAACATAAGGCATTATATACATTGGCACTGGGAAAACTTCTTATAACGATTAAAACAGGCTTAAAAAGTAGACTGACAGGTGCCTCCCATTGCTTATGAATTCAAGTGCATTCTTAAAAAGGGCATAATAAAATTGCTTTGCAGGCTTGATACAAGAAGTTACAGTTCCAAGATGCATGTTTACGAACCAACATCTCTTGATGCTAATTTGGGACTACTGCGACAAAGGGGGAAATGTCCAAGTCACTTCCCTGGATCCTCAAGGATGCAAATAGTTATCATATTTTTTAACGAAACAACATTCCAGATGACACTTAGAATTCAACAAGATCAGAAAAAGAGTGTACCTAGCAAACATCAAGAGTTGTCTTCCTCTTCCAAACAACATACACATAATGAAGTAAATGACAGGGACTATGCACCAAAAGGCAACAAAGTTGCAGATAATGATTAATGGACTATTGTACCTGAAAAGTTGCACCGTTATGAATTATCTCATGGGCAAGAGGGTCATTGATAAAAGCACGTAAGGGCATAACAATTTCTCCCATGTTGTAAGGATCTTCAGCTTCCTTCATTATCCTTCTATTTCCTCTAGCATCCCTCTGACCAAGAACGAGTGCAGTGTCATGCCATAGGAAAGATCATACAGTATGTTACAAAAGCAAATTCATGATAAAAGATTTAGAAGGCCAGTGGACACTTTTACAAAAAAAATGTACATTAATATTCATAAAATCTCGGTCACAACTTCAAGTACAGAGAATAACATGTATTAGTAGGCAAAAGTACTATTAGGTCAATAGTTTAAGCAATTTAATGTACCCTGCCCTTTTACAATGCATTCACAGTTGAAAATATCACAAACACATCTGGTAATTGACAGTTATTAAGTGTTGTCAGTATCAGTGATAAGATGTTAATCTGATCCAGATCCAATGAAAAGTCATGTCTGTTACAAGAAGAAAAGTCATGTCTCTTAGGAAATGAAAAGACATGTCTCTTGAGAGATGAAAAGTCATGTCTCTTGAGAGATGAAAAGTCATGTATGTTGAAAGATGAAAAGTCATGTCTCTTGGGAACTAGAGACCCCTTATGTAACTC